>JAPCYS010001974.1:0-63056 GCA_028641055.1 Alopecurus myosuroides | reverse complement strand
GTTTTTTTATTTTCTCTAGATCGATTTCCATGGCGCCCAAGGTTGCTACCAAGTCCAAGGGAAAAAATCCGGTTCTGAAGCAGAAGCCGGGTCAGTCGATCTCCTGGAGAGCTAGCCGAGTCTGGGGTTCTCCCTGCAGAGTCAGAAATCTCCTGGAGAGCGCCAGGGGAAGAGACCCGGCCTTCACCCGGCTCAGGTGAAGTTGTCGTCTTTTTGGAGCACGTGACCCGGGGTTTCCGCCCCCCGGGTCACCCTTTTTCCGCGAAATCCTTATCACTACAAACTTCGTATTTTCGATATTGGTCCTAACTCGATTTTGAACATCTGCCACTTCATCGTCCTCTGTGAGGTTTATCTTTGCATAGCCCCAAATCTCGCCCTGTTTTTAGAGCTTTTCCAATGTAAACCTTGTCGTGAAAACACGGATGGACCCCTTCTCGTCTGTGGGGGTGTGTCCATCCAGAGGCGCAAGAAATCCTTGATGCCGACTCTCGTCCTTCACTCCCATGTGAAGCACTGGCTAAAAACATTTTTCTACTTCAAGGACACTTCCAAACCCGGCGAAAAGCCTTTGCCGGGTTTTTCCACTGAGGCCCTCTCTCTTAGCGATAACCTGAGCGGTTTCGCTTCAGAAACCGATAGGCAATCCATCCAACCCCTCCTCCACAAATTAGCGGTCCTAGCAGCCCACGGCCTCTGCGGGCTAAACCTCATCAAAACCTGGATCAGTTGTAGAATCCAACCAAACAACATCCGCCCAAGCTAATCTGTGATTACTCGGGACACCTGACTGACTCTCTCCGATACTCGGAGAAGTCATACCCGGCCGCGGACATCAACAAGGTCATGAAAAATTTCCTGGCCGAGAAGATGGACTCCATCAAGAGCGTTTCCGGGCTCTCCCCCTTCACTAGCTCAAACCCGGCTCCTCTAGTAAGAACTGACTTATATTTCTTGCACTGGATAATTTTTCTAACACACATACTAACTTTTATCTCTGTTGTTTTTTACCTAGGAAACCGAGGAGTTTTGGAAGATTGTCACCCCTCCCCCTTCTGAAAACTCAGAGGAGGAAGAGCCGAGTGACAGCGATGAAGGTAATTCCGAGTCACTACTAAACAAATACTTTGTCAATCTATTAGATCAAAATTTTCCTCTTTCCGACAATGCACCGCAATCACCAGCACCAGCTGACAAGGACGATTCTCAATCGGAGGAGAGTGAGGCAGAGCCAAAAACTGAGGTTGGCAAGAAGAGGAAGCCCCGAGGAGTTACTTTCAAGGTTCCATACTCCTCCATGACCACAGAGCCGTACTCCTATGCCGGTATGTGCGAACTTAACAAATATCTAACCACTATATCATCTCTGAAGGACACAACTCCAGCCAAGCGACGGGCAACCCGGACTTCTCCGGGTGACGATCCCCTCAATCCCGGGATCCCTATGTCGCCTGCACGCCGAGCCGGTACTCCTTCAACTTACTCTGCCTACACTCCTCGAAAATATCCATCTCCCAATCATCCGTTAGCCGGACAGCTCCGAGTCTCACTTTCCGATTCTTTATCATTGTCTTCCGGGTCTAATAATGATCTTCCAAGCGACTTTGTCGTGAATACCGGGTAATTCGCATATGCCTTATTTGCCAATACCTTTATACTTTGCACACTTTTCCTTTATAGCACACTAACCTCTTGTTTTTCTTTCCTCATAGCCAAGGTCACACTTAGTGATCCGGTGGAAACACCTGTCGACGACCCGACGACGGAAGACCCGGAGAGCGCTGCTAAGCCTCCACACATTGAAGAAGAAGAGCCGGATAACACAGCCATCCCCAGGACCGAGTCTCCGCCACCCACGCATCAGTCGGCTGATCCCGACGTCGAGTATCTTGGGACGCAAAGGGCAGCTCCTGCTCCCAATACCCAGGCGACCAGAGTCAACATAGGTAAACAGGAGGCCAACTCTCATCGGCCTTGAGTTCGAAAAACTGCTGAAGGAGTACTGCTCCCTGAAAGAAACTGAATAGGAGATTATCGAGTCTCTGGCGGCTGAGCACCAGGTTAGCTTAAGTAACACTATTTACATACCCATCCTAGTCCCCAAGTTCCGAATGAACTGTCAACAGTTATTCGGTACTTTGCAACTATATAATCTTTCTTGTGCAACTTTATCTCATTGCCGACTGATGTTTCCTTATCTTTTTTCCAGGCTTATGTTACTCGGACGGATGAAATGTTGGCAAAGACCAATGAACTCCTGCGGGCTGAAACAAAACTCCATGAAGACCTGGAGGCCAACGTCAAGGAGCTTTCCAAGCAGTGCAAGAAGTACAAGAAGAGACTCCATACCGCTGAGGATCTTTTGAAGAAACTCTCAACTTTCGTTGCCGATACTTATAGCTCCATCGTAGGTAAATCACATATAAACTTTGTACTATCACTCGGATTTCCCGTTTTAGAGGGTTTTTGACCCGGGTCTCACTATCTTGTTTCTCTTTTTGTACCGCAGGTCCGGGTGAAGTTGCTGGGGAACACGATGACCTCAAGAAGCTGAAGATACTCAAAACTGTCATCCGACAATTCTCGGCAGGATGAAGTGGACCCTTGAAGCTATGAAGTGGGCCGGCACTTATGGCGGTGTAACACAAATGCTTGAGGCGTACTCGACAGTCCCGGCCTGGATTGATATCTGGAAACGCTCAGCGTGCCGAGTTGGAGTGATACGCGGTCTTGCATTGGCCAAAGCCTACTATCCAAAGACTGATGGCTCAAAGTTCACAGGAAAGGACCTCAAGACCATCAATTCTCAGATCCGTCACTCGGCCAGCTTGATTGCCGAGAAGCTCGACGTAAGCAAGCTCACCCCCATATAATGCTGAAGATAAGCCAGTACCCTCTGAATTCCCTGCTCCCTTTGATATACTAACTCGATACAAGGAAGAGGTCGCCAAGAAGAAAGTCGGGGTCGGTTCTGTGCCAACGTCATCGACTCCAGCTGTTCCTCCCCCAGCTCGCGTTGATTCCGCGGTTGACCCGGACATGGAGGCAGAGAAAGCTACGGAGGAGGATACCGAAGACCCGGCCGCCAATACCACTCTTGATGACTCGGCTACGGCAGCCGAGTAATGTTCTCGTTTCTACCCGCAAACAATCATTCGGCCAATGGGCATTGTAATATGCCTTTTACACTTGTTATTTGATAGTGCGCCTGTGCACTTTTGATACTATTCCTTTGGTCTGTAATATGTTTAAACTCCCGTGGTTTTTATGATCCTTCTGGTCATCGATTTGGTATGCCATTGACAACCTTGTGTTGGCACAATTTCTCTTTTTATATGCTTTTTTGCAAGAGATGCCAAGTCGTGGTTGTGGGAATGAAAATTTTCTTCCAAGTCCCCAAGACCCGGGTTTTGAATTGAGGACTATTCGGCTTGGGAAGCTTTGCTTCTCAGGTTCCCAAGTCCCCAAGACCCGGATTTTGGGTCTTGAGATACTTGGCTTAGAACTTTTTTTTTTACTTTCTCAAGTCCTCAAGTCCTCAAGACCCGGATTTTGGGTCTGAGGATTAATGGATTTAAGAAAACTTTTTGCTTTCTCCAAGTCCTCAACCATACTACTATCTTTTATACACTTTCAAGTTTATGCTTAATGTATTATGAGTTTCCGGTTCTTGCCTTTACCCTGCATAACCTATGGTTTGGATGACCCTTTTGACCCTCTTCGTTGTAAGCCGGCTTTCGCGTGGATACTCAATGTTGCTATAACTCTATGAAAACAGGGTCAGGCAAGTCCCCATGGGCATCATGACTGATTGTATTTATAGGCTAGCAAAACACGCCACTTTGTTGCGAGTCACGTCAAGCTTAAACAAGAGAGACCAAGAAAAGTTTGGCTCTATTGTCCAGGTTATGAGATTGCAACTGTACTTATTGCAAGTAATCAGCCCTCACACCTTAATGGCATCGTGGCCGGGTCTGGGTTTGTAACTGTGCTATTCAAGCAATCAGCCCCCAAGACCTGGATATATATGCTATGCAGTAGTAGGCCCTCAGCTCTACCAGCTTACAGATAACTTGAATAAAAGCAAAAGGTATGTAAATTTAGAGCTTATTAGACTATATTTCTTACAGTTGAATAATTATAATTAACTAAACATAGTATACTTACCTGATATAAATCATGACCAAACATAGAAAAGTATGCGAAGAACTAACAAGAATACAGGAAACACAGGAACTATAATGATTTAACCATCTCTTTATTGATATGAAAAGGTTAGGTCAGCAGGCCGCCTCATTAAAAACCCTCCTGTCCCCTTAGGTACCCTGGATAGGAAAAGAGTGCGTCTGAAACCTGCCGCCTGTTACATCGTGTAATACAACTTGCAAACCTAATCTATACTACGTATAGTAGGGACGCGGCTGAGCCACGTTCCATGGTCTTTCACGCTCTTGCATAGATGAAGTGGAATGAGCAGTATCATTGGTGGAATCCGACTCTTCCCTTGCATCTATCAGGTAATACGATCCATTGTGCAGATTCCGGCTTATAATGAATGGACCCTCCCATGGGGGAGATAGCTTGTGCTTTCCTTCTTTGGATTGTACTAAGCGCAACACCAGATCTCCTTCCTAGAAAACACGGGTTTTGACTCGGCGACTATGATACCGCCTCAAATCCTGCTGATATATGGCTGATCGTTCCAATGCTTGCTCCCTGTGCTCTTCTAGCATGCCCACGGCGTCCTGCCGGGTCTTCTCGTTTTCCACCTCAACATAAGCCGCCACTCGTGGCAAGTCATGGATGATATCACTCGGAAGGACCGCCTCTACACCATAAACCATAAAAAATGGGGTCATCTGGGTAGATCTGTTAGGTGTAGTGTTAATTCCCCAAACCATAGAAGGTAACTCCTCAACCCATGCTCCAGCGGCTCGAAGACACGGGACTCGTAATCGCGGTTGCAATCCCCGAAGTAACTCCTGGTTTGCTCTCTCCACCTGCCCATTGGCTTGCGGGTGAGCCACCGAGGCCACGTCAAGCCGGATACCGTTATTTCCACAAAACTTCTCCATCTCTCCTAAGGACATGTTGGTTCCGTTGTCTGTGATTATGCTGTGGGGGTATCCAAACCGATGTATGATCTTCTTCAAGAACTTCACAGTTGTGGCCGCCTCACAATTTGTAACGGGCATGACCTCAACCCATTTTGTAAACTTATCAATAGCCACCAACAAATGGGTCTTTTTGCATGGAGACATGTGGACAGGACCTACCATGTCCATACCCCAAACAGCAAACGGCCAAGTCAAGGGAATTGTCCGTAACTCCATAGCCGTCACATGAGTTTGCCGAGCGTACCTTTGGCATCCATCGCATCTTGCCACCAAGCGTTCTGCGTCTGCTATAGCCGTGAGCCAAAAGAACCCGTGTCGATATGCCTTAGCCACAAGGGATCTCGTGGAGGCATGATGTCCACAATCGCCTTCGTGAATCTCTTTCAGTATTTGACGACCTTCTTCTGGGGCTACGCAGCGTAGAAAGATACCTGCAGCACTTCTCTTATAAAGTTCTACGTTAATGATAGAATAACCCTTTGCTCGTCTCAAGATTTGCCGGGCAAAAACCTCCTGTTGTGGTAACTCGCCCCGTAACAGGAATGCTAGGAACGACTCTGTCCACTCCGGGATAGCACGCACCGCGGCCACAAACTCCAAATCTGGGCCTTGACTAGCTGCTTCTTCCTCTGACTCGGTTTTAACAGAAGGCCGCCATAACTCATCCATGAAGACATTAAGCGGAACCGGCTCTCGATGGGAACCGAGTCTCGAAAGTGCGTCCGCGGCCTCGTTCTTTCGCCGATCAATGTGCTCCACCTGATACCCGGAAAAAGACCCGGACACCTTGTCCACCTCTCTGTGGTATGCTGCCATTGTTGCTTCCTTTCTGTCCCATGTTCCTGAGACCTGCTGTACCACGAGATACGAGTCTCCGTAGCACCTTATACGCCTGATGTTCATCTCCTTTGCTATTCTTAGTCCATGTAACAGGGCCTCATACTCGGCTACGTTGTTAGAGCAATCGAAGTGAATTTGCAATACATAACTCAACTTATCTCCTTTTGGCGATGTGAGCACCACACCAGCTCCTGACCCTTCATACTGCTTGGATCCATCAAAATGCATCACCCAGGACTCTGAACTTGGCACCATTAAGGGCATGCTTGTTTGAGTCCAATCATTGACGAAATCGACCAGAGCCTGAGATTTGATCACAGATCGGGGCTCGTAGTTGATGTGATAGTCTCCCATCTCAATGGCCCACTTGGCTACCCTTCCTGTTGAGTCTGAGTTTCTTATGATATCCGCCATGGTTATGGAGCTTACCACCGTAATGGGGTGTTCTTGAAAGTACGGTTTCAATTTCCGACTGGCCATGAATACCCCCAAAACCAACTTCTGCCAATGTGGGTACCACTGTTTTTCCTCTCATAAGACCTCACTTACATAATAAACCGGTCGTTGCACCGGGTGATCCTTTCCATCCTCCTTGCGCTCAACCACAACCACTACGCTAACTGCCTAAGGCCCGGCTGCAACATATAGCAACATAGACTCCTTAGGACCCGACGCAGCCAAAACCGGCGCCTCAGATAACTGCTTTTTTAGAGCCTCAAATGCCTCGTCCGCCTCTTGATCCCATATGAACTTGTCTATTTTCTTCAAGATTCGATATAAGGGTATCGCTTTTTCTCCGAGACGAGATATAAACTGGCTTAACGCTGCCACGCATCCTGTAAGCTTCTGAACATGTTTCAGCTCTTCCGGCTTTTTCAAGCTCTGGATGTCTTTGATCTTTTCCGGGTTAGCCTCGATCCCTCGCTCAGAAACGATGAAACCGAGTAACTTCCCCGCAGGAACCCCAAACACGCACTTTGTTGGGTTGAGCTTCATCTGGTATCTCCTCAGGTTCTTGAATGTTTCTTTCAGGTCATCAATGAATGTTTCTGCCTTCCTTGTTTTGATCACTACATCATCAACGTAGGCATGGACGTTGCGTCCAATCTGATCCTCGAAGCACTTCTGAATACACCGTTGGTATGTTGCACCTGCATTTTTCAATCCAAAGGTCATAGTTTTGTAGCAAATTGCCCCAAAAGGGGTTATGAATGACGTTTTCTCCCAGTCCTCCTTTTTGAGTTTTATCTGGTGATACCCGGAATAGGTATCCAGGAAGCATAACAGGTCACTTCCCGCAACTGCGTCTATGATCTGGTCTATCCTCGGAAGGGCAAATGGATCTTTAGGGCAATGCTTGTTGAGACTCGTGTAATCTATGCACATTCTCCACTCATTGTTCTTTTTTAACAATAAAACCGGGTTTGCCAACCAGTCCGGGTGAAAGACCTCCATGATAAAGCCGGTCGCTAGGAGCCGGGCTACCTCTGCTCCTATAGCCTTTCTCCTTTCTTCGTTCATTTTTCTCAAACCTTGCTTCACTGGCCGGGACTTAGGATCGACATGCAAACTATGCTCAGCGAGCTCAGTCGGGATACCCGGCATGTCGCTAGGTGTCCAGGTGAACACATCCTGATTCTCGCGAATAAACTTTATAAGTGCCTCTTCCTACTTCTTATCCAGGTTAGAACCTATAGCAAACTGTTTGGAAGAGTCGCCTTCAACAAAAGCCACCATCTTCGTATCTTGGGCTGCTTTAAACTTAGCCCTCTCGTCATCCGTATTCGGTTTATTCAAAGTTGTTCGATCTTCTAGGTCTACCTGAGACCGGTAATACCTGACTTCTTCTTTCGCACAAGCTTGTTCTGCAAGTGCCGCATCTCCCTCATCACACTCTGCTGCCACAGCCCTGTTCCCATGTATAGTAATGGTTTGTTTAGGACCCGGGATCTTTAGCTGTAGGTATACATAACACAGCCTTGCCATGAATTTGGCGTAAGCCGGCCTTCCGAACAGCGCATGATAAGGACTACGCAACTTCACGACCTCGAATGTGAGCCACTCTACTCGGTAATTGTCCTTCGATTCTCCAAAAGCAACCTCCAGTGTTATCTTTCCCTCAGGGCAGGCCGAGTGTCCTGGCACAATTCCGTGGAAAACTGTGGAACTTTTCTGCAGCTGAGACTCCTTGAGTCCCATACGCAAAAAGGTCTCCCAATATAGGATGTTGATACTACTTCCACCATCCATCAAAAATTTCTTCACTTTGTAACCATTGACCTGCGGCGCTACCACCAAAGCTAACATACCCGGATGTTCTATTGCTTCCGGGTGATCTCTCCTACTCCATGTTACCTCTTGATCTGACCATCTCAGGTATCTTGGGACGCCCGAGGAAACCGAATTTACCGCTCTCTTGAGTACCTTTCTTTCTCTTTTGGAGGTCCCAGTAGTGTGGACATGATATTGTCCTAAATGTTTTGGATTAGCTTGAAAGCCACCCACACCACCCTGGTTATTACCCGGATTGACGCCTCCTGCATTGCCTGCGGGGGGTGGTCCGTTGCCCGGGTTTCCACCCAGACCCGGCCCTCCTCCCCGGCCCGCGCCTCACAGGGCCTTCTGTATCTCCTTGTTTTTTCATCTCTGTAAGTCCACACATTGCTCCAATGAATGATTAGCCGGCTTGCCATTCCTACTATGACGCGGGAAAGGCATCCTGAAGGCTTCTATGTGGTTAGCCGGCCGTGGTGGTCCTTGATAATTTCCTCCTCCGTTGAAGTTTCCTCCGTTGAAGTTTCCATCTACTCTAGGCCTTGGGAACCCGGCCTCGGTATTGGCGACTAGCTCGGAGTTTCCCTCATATGGACGTTTATGCTGGTTGTTTCCGTTACCACCTCCATTGTTACCCGGCGTGGCACCGTTGCCGGATTTTCCATTACTGCTCATGTTAGCCTTCCCTTTCTCTTCCTTGATGTCCTTTTCCGTGGTGTCAGTGGAGGCATGCTTGTTGCACGCATCCATCAACTCCCCCATAGTGATTTCCGACACATGTCTACTGGATTTCATGAGCACCAATTTTTGCACCAAAGGTGTGTATCTGCATGTCTTTGCCATAGCTTGTATCGCGTCTTTCGGTTGAATATTAGTGGAAGAATGAAGTATCTCCATGACCCGGCGTACCCAGCTGCGTGCCGATTCTCCTTTCTTTGGATACACATGTCTAAGTCGTCGACTGTGTATAGTTTTTTGCAAGTTCCATGAAAATGTTTGATGAAAGCCTTAACTCACTCCATGAATTGATGGATTTTTCAGGCAGATTGTTGAACCATAATTTTGCTGCTCCTTCAGACATCATAAGATACATAAACTTGGCTTGAAGTTTTTCTGAAGCATTGCGAATAGACATAGCCATCTCATAACTGCTCAACCAAGTCTCAGGATCAAAGGTTGGCTCATAATTGACAACTTTACCCGGTTTCTTAAACTTATCCGGGTATGGTTCAGCTCTGATGGCATCTGACAGGCACTTGGGCCCGGCTAAGTTTGTCAGTACCGGCCTTGCGCGTGAAACATGAGATTCGGCGGGCGCTGCAGGGGGTACGCCACCTGCTGGCCCTCGCACCGCAGACCCGGCCATACGCCTCGCCCGAGAACTGTCGACAATTGCTTGCGCCGCTGAGACCGCGGGAGCCGCTGGCCTGTGAGGAGGAGGCGGCATTTGCTGCTGCTCTGCCCTCCGTCGCGCCGAGCTTGACTGAATATTCCTCGTATTTCCGGGTTGCCGCCTGACATACGGAGTCCCGTGTAGACCGCTTCTGTTATCCGGGTAATTAACCTGCTGAGCCACCGCGGTTCGCAACATCTCTATAGCTCGCCGGGTCTCAATCGCTTGGGGCGATTCTCCTAATGGAATACGGTCGAGCGCCAGATTCGCAGCGTACACGTTATCCATGGGATTATTGAAGTGACCCAGTGGGGTGTGAAATCGCGACGGTGGTGGCGCAACATTGCCTCCAGGGGCCCCGGCGGGTAACGCGGGTAACCCGGCTGTCACGTTAGCCGGCTATTCCCCGAGCGTCGCCCCTTGATACCCGGTTCCCTAATTCACAGCCGGGATTGGCTGATCTTGGGGTGTAATAAACAACGCGGCCGGTTGTAGATTTCGACCTGTCGCCGGTAGCCTCGTCTGATGCCTCTGATTATATATCCTAGTTGTTTGAGCTTGAATACGATCTTCCAACTCTTCCAACTGGCGCTGGCGCTGGCGCTCGTCCATCCCTTGCCTCTCAGCTTCTACTTCCCTCCTTTGTTGTTCCAACGCCCGACAGGCCACATCTAGGTCTCTGGCACGTGCCGCCGCGTTTTCTGGCGTTATCACTGTTGTCAACACTGTGGGATCCAAAATTAGATTATTGTTGAACAGAGCTGGGTTTTGTGGTTGTGACGTTTCTGCCCCAGCTGTTCTGTTCGTCCTGAATCCAAACATGTTTCTGAATTGAGCACTTTCCCCTGTTTCGCTGGTAACAGATGCTGGCTCACCATCGACCCGGACCACAACCGGGTTTCCATTAACCGGTGCTTGTTGCTGCACCAGCGCTGGCGCCGCACCAGTCGCGGCTGCCGATACATCGCCCTGATTAAGATTTATTGTAGGGGCTGTGTAGACTGCGACTCGGCGCGCAATGCCTGGCAAAGATTCATACTCTTCCTCTTCACAGCTATCTTCTTCATACCGATCTTCAAGCAGATGCAAGATAGATTCGGTATCGCCTTCCCCAGTAACCCGGCCACGCGGGGTCCATACCGGCTCCTCCGGTTGTTCCCTCTTCGTGGTGGGTTCCTTCACCGGCTCTACTGTCCCAACCGATTCTTCTTCGTCCAATTGAACACAAGTGGCGTGTCCTGATACAGATTCATACTTGTTATTGTCAGAAATAAAATCTGACGCACGTACCATGCCGACGAAGACGTTGACCCGGCCGATCGTGACGATAAATCCAGTTTCCAGCTGATCCGACTCTGGCCCCCAGCCAAGGTCATCAACGATCTTCTCTCCTTCAGGGTTGGTGACGATCTCGCCGATGACGAGGTTCTTCATGCTTTCTCGAGCTTCTCCCGTGATGTAAACACCTTTCAGCGTAGGCCCCACGGTGGGCGCCAACTGTCGTGGGATAATCACGGCAGACGTTACCGGGGGTAACTTAGATTGGGGCGAATCGACTCTGGTGTTTGGCAGAGGGTTGAGCTCAGATGCACTCATATTAACTGGTGATTTAAGGTCTCGGGCTACAATGTCGCCAAAACTCCAATCTAGGGTTACAAGGACTAGCTCTCGAATACCTAGAATACGCGAATCCTTCTCTCTCTCTTGATCCCTGTTTCTATGCCCTAGAAGCCGGTTTATATAAGACCCGGCTTCCTGGCTTTCCTTACAAGATACATGCGGGATCCTACTCGGGATCCATACACAACCCTAAATTTCCTACCGTAACGCCCAAGTCATGAATCACATGGTTACGCCGCCTTTTAGACCTTCTGGACCTTTGGACCGGGTCTCCTGCGCATCCATTGGCCATTAGCAAGATCTGGCCTGGCATCACAACGCGGGGTCTTGCGCAGCTTCCCTTTGGCCGGGTCTCGTCCCAAGTGCAGGCCTACCGGGTTATCACCCCCCCAAAAAGTTTGCCTTGGCGCATGGAGTCTCGGGTGACCTGGATAAGGTGTACTCGGACATTCCTCGTGACTCCACTGGCAAGAAGGTAGGACTACGTCCTTTTGGCGCTCGTGTTGAAGTGCTTTCTCGTGCTGGTCGCAGGGGACAGCCTTCCGCGAGTGTCACTACTTCTGCAGCCCCTTAGGATAGTCTTTTGTTTCCTTCTGCTTGTCGATGTAATGAACCTTGGGATGTATTCCCGTATTTTATGTTGCGTAATCGAAGTGTTTTTCGAAATCCCCAGTGTATGATTGTTGCGCGTTACTTTCGTATTCTCCCGGTGGGAGTAGCCCCCGAGCACCCGTGGAATGGGTGGTATGTTCTCGAGTGGGGTCTTGTGAATTTTCTGAACTTTCTTCTTTTCTTTCCAGGTAATGGATCCTAGCGTAGAGTCCTCGAGTGGGTCTTCTTCGCAGGTTAATCCCCTTGTTGCTGCTGCCAGTACGTTTGCATCACTCCGTGACCGTGTTGCGGATGGTGAGCGCAAGTTGAAGGCTCTGCGAGGCATGGCAGAAGTTGCCAAGTCGAAATAGAAACTTGTTGCGGGGCATGAGCAGTTTGTGATGGAAGAACTGGCGGTTGTTGCCAAGGGGATGCTCTGTAAGTTTGCGAGCCCCCGAGTACTTTGTCGTTGGTTCCTTTCTTTGTTTTGATGCTTTAGTTTGTCCTTACAGTTGTTGAACCTGATGGAGTCTGTGAGACCCATTGGGTGAATAATCACATTATTCACGAGTCGAGTAGCCCCAACCCTCATGCGAGCGAGTTCTGGCCTGACCGCAAGCGAGGCTTTATCCTTGCTACCCTGAAGTATCGGGCGAGCCAGGCGGAGGTAATCATTGAGTCTTGTCGCGAGGCCCTGTCCTCTGTCCATCGGACATTTTACCCTTTGGGCGTTGTCCCAGATAGCTTGAGTAGTTTGCTCAGGATGTTTGGTCGGGTGGGAGAGGTTCGAGAGTGCATACGCCAACAACTTGTCAGTGGAGCCCAGGTAGCACTTGCCTTCGTTCGGCTGTGGCACCCTGAGGTCAACTTCCTTTCTGTGGCGCGACTGCCTGACTCGAGAGGTTCACCGGTCGACTTTTCTCCTCACTATGCGGCCGTGCGCCCTGCAGCTGAGCAGATTGTTCGACTAACTTCCGAGGAGATTGATCAAATACTTGCAGATGAGGCCGCTCGGCGTTAAATGTAACTTGAAGATGTAAATATCTTGTTGTAAGGTGTTTTTCAAGGTGTAAACCTTGTAACCTTGTATATTTTGTTCGATCTTGGTGTTTATAAGGTGTGGACCTTGTTGTACCTTGTATTATTTTTATCGAATGATGTTACTCGAAGGTATGTGATAATGCTAGTTAGGCATAGCCCCCGTGTGTTTGGGGTGTGTACCTGTCGGTTTAGCATGTTTAAAGAGAGAAAGAAATCACGATTGCTATGGTTGAGAAACCATGTATTTATTGATATGGCTGAGAAGCCATGTGTTTGATCGAGCTACAGCGTGGATGGTACAGCCTTATTTCTTGCGAGTAGGATAATCCTAGGGATAAAACTTGCGGAGACGCGCAACGTTCCACGGGTTGGAGTTGATACCACTGGTCTTCGGGTTCTTCAATCGATAGACGCCTCCTGGGATAACTTCATGTATTATGAAGGGTCCTTCCCATGGTGGCTCGAGCTTGTGTCCTTCCTTTTGCTTGAGCCGCAACACCAGTCTCCTACTGTCGGGGGGTTACCCCCGAGTAGGGTAAAGGCAAGTGGTAAAAGCAACCGTCAGAAGAGAGGTTTGGTCGAGTAGCCGCCTACCCGGTACTTGCTACCCGGTTGACTGCTACTCGGTCTCACCTCAAGATGACCAGAAGGAGATATCAATCAAGTTCTGTCCATTCGAGTAGAAGAGTTGGCCCGAGTAAAATTGGCGGGAACCTACTCGGGCCAGAAAGTCAAAGGAGCCGTTCGGACACAGGATCCCGCGTATCCTGGGTCCGTACTTGGCAGTATTCGAACTACTGTTCATCTGGGACCGGCCTGCCTGACAGTGACAGCATGGAAGCAGGCCGTCGCAGGATAAGGGGGCCCTACTCTGTGTTTGGCACAGTGATACCAGTCTGTCCCCTTGTTTTGCCCAACGACTTTCCAGATGCAGCCAAGATTAGGAACCAAAGCTGTCAGCGGGAACCCGGAAGAAGGACGATGTGCACACTATGTCGACACTTGTCCATGTTTGGACGTATCCGGCTGGGCACCGCGTATATAAGGTGCCCCGCCGCCTCCTGCGTGAGGGATCCGACGATCGAACACTTGGTGACCTAATTCTTGACCTAGTTCATCACATAGAGAGGAGAGTGGCTACTCGGTAGCAAGAACATTGTACTGTGGCTACTCGGTGAGACACCAGAATACATAGAGAAAGGCAGGAGTAGGGGTTTTACCTCCTCACGAGGGCCCTGAACCTGGGTAGA
This sequence comes from Alopecurus myosuroides, assembly GCA_028641055.1. Classification (NCBI taxonomy): domain Eukaryota; kingdom Viridiplantae; phylum Streptophyta; class Magnoliopsida; order Poales; family Poaceae; genus Alopecurus; species Alopecurus myosuroides. The sequence goes on along the minus strand of JAPCYS010001974.1, from coordinate 48,930 downwards.
TCGTGTTGTTTGCAGTGTTTACTTCGCACCTCACGCGGCTACTCGTCGCGTGATCCCTCCCCGAGCACCTCCAGCGTCCTTCGTCCCCACATCTTTAGCCATCCCATGGCATCTGCCGTGACACCACCACGACAGTTGGCGCCCATCGTGGGGCAACCAGCGGCGCTGGTTGGAGTTTCTTTTCGGACGGGATCTTCTTCAGCGGAGCGCGTGGTCTGTGGCCTTGTCCACAGATTCGGCTCCTTCGACTTCGTCACCGACAACGCCGGCGATTTCGGCGGCAGGGCCATGCCGGAGGGCGGCTCGGTGATCTCCTTCGGCTCTCACCTCGTCTACGTCGCCACCGTCGCCAAGCGCGCGTACCCCGAGCTGGTGCATGACGCGGAGGATCCTCCCGCAGTGATTGCTGCTCGCGGAAGGCCCGCGTGCCGTTCTGCGAACTGCGCTGAGGTGATGGTGACGGGCTTGGCGGAAAACACTGGCGCAGCCGCTACTGGCGCTGCGGCAGTCGTCGAGGATCTTGATGCACCAAGCACTGGTGGCAGGACTCACCGGCCCTACGAGAAGGAGTGCAACTTGCCGCCTTCCACTTCTACGGTTATTCCCGCGTCGGCTACGCGACCTTGCATGCCAACTCCCACCGACATCGAGCTTCTAGCCATGAGGGAGCAGCTCGAGCGGCAACGCCTGGAGCTGCTTGCCGAGCAGGCGGAGTTGGATAAGGTGAGGTTGGAGTTGAGTCTAGACCAGCTCGAGTACAACAAGGCTCACGGCTTCACGCCGGTCGCTAGGAGGGCTAGCAGAGTAGGTGCCACTCGGCGCAATCTTGGTGCCGAGATGGCGACGGTTGTAGAGGTTCCTGCTCAGTCCGCCACCGCAAACACCTCCACCAGGCCCAGATATAGCACACCCGCCAAGACACTTAGAGCTGCAGAGGTTGTAGCTGCCGAGTTGCCTCGTCTTGATGGCGATGCGCGTATTAGGCAGCAAGAAAGACTCAACGAGTTGGTGTTGGAGGCTGCTAGGCAGAATGAGGAGTTCCGGAAGGCCAACCCGGGTGCTGGAGCTTCTCAGGTGGTGCACTCGCATGCGGCTAGATCTAACGATCAAGCCTCGTCTCCGCATCCCAGCCGCGAGAAGAGCCGCAGCGGGCGTTCGGGCAGAGATAGGCAAATGCAGGTGTATGACCCGGCTGCTGCCGCGAGACAGCTTGCTGTGCCGCAGCAGCCCGGGCAGGAACACAATGCTGCAAGAGCAGGCTCTCAAGCCCATCAAGCTCAGAGCCAGATCCGAGATGAAGCGCGCCCAGGTCCTTCTCGGCGTCCCGCTGCTCCGCCTACTCGGCAGAGGCAGCAGCCGCGCGCAGTGGCACCAGTCACCAACCCGGTGGAGCAGCCTGCAGCTGTGCAGGTGGACAGATATGATGATGGCTACTCGGCCATGGAGATGGCTGGCTATGATGTACATGACCGTGTTGGCAAGCGCATGCTGGCGCCTGGAGATGCGAGGCATCAGTTGGACCGGATCAGCTTGTCGGCGCGGCTGGAGAACACGGGCCCTCCAGGCCCCGAGTGCTTTGGCCCGCGCATCATGAACGAGCCGTCCGTGAAGAACTTCCAGCTCGCAAGGGGCACCAAGAGCTACAATGGCAGCACCAAGCCTGAAGATTGGCTCAATGACTATGTCACCGCGGTCCATATCGCGAATGGCAACAGAAGATGGGCTGTGCGCTATGTTCCGCAGATGCTAGAGGGTCCAGCTCGCACTTGGCTCAACAACTTGCCCAAGAACAGCATCAACTGCTGGCTGGACTTCTCGGATGCTTTCATCAGCAACTTCACGAGCACATACAAGAGGCCGAATAGGCCATAGCAGCTGTCCGCTTGCAGGCAACGAGAAGACGAGACAGACCGAGAGTATCTTACTCGGTGGAGTACATTGAGGAACACCTGTGAAGGTGTGAATGAAGCACAGGCCATTACTTGGTTTGCGCAGGGATGCAGACATGGCAGTATGTTGTGGCAGAGATTGCAGAGGGAGATGCCGAACACTCTGGCGGAGACCATCAAGATTGCGGATCAGTACGCACTTGGTGATCCCACTCAGCCACTGATGGACTCCTCTGAGCCGAGAAGAAACTTCAGCCACTGATGGACTCCTCTGAGCCGAGAAGAAACTTCAGCAACAGCAAGCGCAACGAGTTCCGCAACAAGCGCCGAGTAGATACTCGGTATGATCCTGAAGAGGTGAATGCAGTGACTGTTGGAGCTGGTGGCAGCCAGAGGCAGAAACCTGCTGGAGCCTACGGGCAGAACCAGAACCAGGGCCAAGGCAACAAGAAGCCATTTCGCACCTCTCAGTCGGGTAGCGGGAACTCCGAGCAGCCGAAGAAGTTTGTCTTTGATGACATGAAGGATGGCCCATGCAGTTTTCACACTCACCACCCCTCGAGGCCTGCTAACCACACTACTCGGCAGTGCGAGTGGTGGGATGTGATCAAGAGTGATGGCTTGCCTCCTCCTCCTCCTCTCCCAGCGGCCAATGCCAATGTGCAGCCTGCTCGCGCACCCGCAGCTCGGCCGCCAGTGTACCCGAGAAGAGAGAATGTGAACCAGGTGGCTTTAGGAGCCAACCACAACTTCAACAATGAGAGCTACCGCAACAACAACAACTACAACCGCAACAACAATAACAGAGGCAACAACAACTACCAGGGCAACAACAACGGCAACAATGGGGGCGGAGGCTCCAATCAGTACCAAGAGCACCACGAGAGCTACATGATCTTCACTTCTGAGCCAGTCGACAAGCAATCACAGCACAGGCGGGCCATGGAGGTCAATGCAGTGATTCCTGCTGTCCCTCACTACATGTATTGGTGTGACCAGGAGATCAGGTGGTCCCGAGCAGATCATCCCAAGGTGATTCCCAACCCGGGTAGCTATGCCTTGGTGCTGGATCCTACCTTCCTGGGTCCCGAGAAGAATGTGAGGTTCAGCAAGGTGCTGATCGACAACGGCAGCAGCATCAACATCGTGTACAAAGACACGCTCGAGAAGCTTGGCTTGGCCAAGAACATGATGCTGCCCAGCAAGACCACCTTCCATGGCATTGTGCCCGGGATCTCGTGCAACCCGATTGGCCGAGTGTGGATAGATGTGCTATTTGGCACCAGGGATAACTGCCGCACAGAGCGCCTGCAGTTCGAGGTGGTTGATCATCAGAGTCCTTACCATGCTCTACTCGGCAGGCCTGCTCTGAGCAAGTTCATGGCCTCTACCCATGTTGCATACCTGAAGATGAAGATCCCTGGTCCCAATGGCATAATTACTATCTCTGGTGACTACAAGAAGTCCATGGAGTGTGCCTCTGCTAGTTCCCAGTTGGCGGAGTCGATGGTGATTGCTGCCGAGAAGAAGAAGATGTATGAGGTGGTAGCTATGGCGCAATCCGCGCAAGCTGGCGCGCAAGGCGTGCCGAGTACCCAGCATGGGACTGCATTCCAGGCATCTCAGGAGACCAAGAAGGTCCAGGTCGACCCCGAGTTCCCCGACCGCGTAGCCATCATTGGCTCCGGGTTGGCGGAGAAATAGGAAAGCGAGCTCATCCACTTCCTCCGTGAGAATCGGGACGTATTCGCCTGGTCCAATGAAGATCTACAGGAGTCCCGAGGGAGTTGGTTGAGCACTCATTACATGTGCGTCCTGACGCCAAGCCAGTGAAGCAGGCTATGCGCCGCTTCGGAGATGAGAGAAGGAAGGCCATTGGTGACCAGATCACCAAGTTACTGATAAGCAATTTCATCATGGAGGTGCTGCATCCGGATTGGCTAGCCAACCCGGTCATGGTCGAGAAGAAGAAGGAGGATCCCAAGGCTGCCACTGCATGGCGCATGTGTGTCGACTACACCGACTTGAACAAGGCATGCCCCAAGGATCCCTTCCCGCTACCCCGCATCGATCAGGTGATCGATTCCACTGCTGGTTGTGAACTGTTGTCTTTCATAGATGCCTACTCTGGTTTTCACCAGATTGCACTCAATCCTGCTGATCAAATAAAGACTGCTTTCATTACCCCGTACGGGGCTTATTGCTATCGTGTCATGTGTTTTGGCTTGAGGAATGCGGGTGCAACCTATCAGAGATGCATGCAGAAATGCTTGCACGACCAGCTCGGCAAGAATGTGCAGGTGTACGTAGATGACATTGTCATCAAAACGAATAAAACACATACTCTGCTTGCCGACCTGGAGGAAACCTTTGCTAACCTACGCAAGTACAAAATGAAGCTGAATCCGAGTAAATGCACCTTCGGTGTCCCGGCTGGCAAGCTACTCGGCTTCCTGGTGTCTAGTCGGGGCATTGAGGCCAATCCTTCAAAGATAAAAGCTATTGAGAGCATGTCTTTGCCGAGATCCTTGAAGGATGTGCAGAAGTTCACTGGTTGCTTGGCATCTCTGAGCCGTTTTCTGGGCCGAATGGGCGAGAAGGCACTGCCTCTGTATCAATTGATGAAGAAAAGTGACAAGTTTGTCTGGACTCCGCAAGCGGATGTGGCATTCAATGAGCTGAAAGCAATGCTGGCTAGCGCTCCCATCTTGGCTAGTCCGCTACCCAAGGAGCCAATGCTGCTGTACATTGCTGCGACTAACCGAGTAGTCAGTGTGGTGATTGTGGTGGAGCGAGAAGAAGAAGGCAAGAGTGTGCAGCGCCCAGTGTACTATCTCAGTGAAGTGCTGTCCAGCTCCAAGCAAAATTACCCGCACTACCAGAAGATGACCTACGGCGTGTACCTGGGCGCCAAGAAGCTAAAGCATTATTTCCAGGAGCATCCTATCACGGTTGTGAGCTCTGCTCCCATCTCGGATATCATGGGTAACAAGGAGGCGAGTGGCAGAGTAGCCAAGTGGGCAATCGAGTTGGCCGCGTATGCTCCTGCGTATGCGAGAAGAGAAGCCATCAAGTCTCAGATTCTGGCGGAATTCCTGGTGGATTGGGCCAAGGTGCAGTATGAGCCTCCTGCTCCAGTTTCTAATTACTGGAAGATGCACTTTGATGGCTCGAAGGTGAAGGAAGGCCTTGGTGCTGGCGTGGTGCTTACGTCACCCAAGCGAGATCAACTCAAGTATGTGCTGCAGATCCACTTCAAGGCGTCCAACAATGTAGCAGAGTACGAGGCAGTGGTGCATGGTTTGCGAGTAGCAAAGGAGGTTGGCGTGCAGCGCATTATATGCTATGGTGATTCAGATCTGGTGGTGCAGCAAGTCTCTGGTACGTGGGATGCTCTAGATGCCAACATGGCATCATATCGCTTCCTGGTGCAGTCTATGACTGGGTTCTTCGAAGGCTGTGAGTTCCAGCACATTCACCGAGCAGAGAACGAAGCAGCAGATGAGTTATCCAAGTTGGGATCTTCTAGGCAATCCATCCCGGCGGGAATCGCCTTGGAGCATTTGAGGAAGCCGTCCATCAAGCCTTCTCCCAACTCGGAGTCCATATTTGTTCCTTCTCTGCCAAGTGAGGAATCAGATCCCATGGAGATTGACTGGGAGAATGCTGCGCCAAACTCGGGGACTGCCACTCCTTACTCGGGGACTGCCACTCCCTACTCGGGGACTGCCACTCCTTACTCGGGGACTGCCATTCCTTACCCGGGGACTGCCACTCCTTACTCGGGGACTGCTGTCCTTAACCCGGGGACTGTCGCATTCATTGAGGAAGTCCTTGCTAATCGGTCTGGGCTTCAGAGAAGTGCTCCCATCCCTAAAGAGCAACCAGAGGTACCCGTCCCAATGGAAGTGGAGGAACCAGTGTTTCCCGCACGGGAGACACCGAGTTGGGCCATGCCCATATTATCCTTTCTGAGGGACGGTACTCTGCCAGAAGATGAGGTGACTGCAAGGCAGATTCAGAGAAGATCCAAGGGCTACACTATAGTCCGAGATGTGCTGCACAAGAGAAGTACCACTGGCGTGCTGCAACGTTGTGTGGACCCAGCAGAAGGAGAAGAGATCCTGGTAGAGATACACCAAGGAGAATGCGGGCACCATGCCTCTTCTCGGGCATTGGTCCAGAAAGCTTTTCGGCATGGCTTCTACTGGCTCACAGAACTGCAGCAAGCTGAAGATATCGTGAGGAAGTGCAATGGCTGCCAGATGTTTGCAAGTAAGATTCACATGCCTGCTTCCGAGCTGAAAACAATTCCTATCACCTGGCCATTTGCTGTTTGGTGTTTGGACATGGTTGGGCCTTTCCAGCCGGCTAGAGGCAACATGACTCACATCTTGGTCATGGTGGATAAGTTCACTAAGTGGATTGAAGTGAAACCTATTCGGAGGTGCGATGGGGCCACAGCTGTGAAATTCGTGAAGGATGTGATCCTGAGATATGGCTACCCGCACAGCATCATCACCGACAACGGCACAAATTTTGCTGAGGGAGCAATGTTGCGGTTCTGCAGAGATAAGCATATCCGACTAGACGTTGCGTCAGTCGCGCATCCCGCTTCCAATGGGCAAGTTGAAAGAGCAAATGGCATGGTACTGGCAGGCATAAAGCCAAGGCTGATGGAGCCACTGCTGAAAACACCTGGGTGTTGGTTAGACGAGTTGCCAGCGGTGTTGTGGAGTCTAAGGACTACCCCTAACCGGTCAACCGGCTACACGCCATTCTTCTTGGTATACGGGGCTGAGGCCGTGTTGCCAATAGACTTAGAGCATGACTCCCCCCGAGTAACCCTCTACACTGAGGTGGAGGCGAGAGAAGCTCGAGAAGACGACGTTGACCTGCTTGAAGAAGCAAGAGAGCTGACTCTGTCACGTTCGGCTATCTACCAGCAAAACCTGCGGCGTTATCATAGCCGAAAGGTAAACCCAAGGGTTTTCCGAGAAGGAGACATGGTCCTTAGGCTTGTGCAGCGCACAGCCGGGATGCACAAGTTGTCTCCTCCATGGGAAGGGCCTTTCATTGTGAGCAAAGCGCTGCACAACGATGCCTACTATCTTGTAGATGTGCGCCCACCACAGGCGAACAGGACAGATAAATCCGGAGAGGAAACCAAGCGCCCTTGGAATGTAGCTCTACTCCGTCGTTTTCATTCGTGAGCAAAGATGTGTATGTACCCTCTTATCCGAGTTGAAATTCTACTCTGCAATCTGAAATTGATCTCGGGGACTGCCCTCGTCCAAAATTGCTCTAAGTGTTTTTACTCGGCTTTACCTTTTGCCTATTCGGTTGCTCTACTTCAAAATTCAAAGGTACATTGAGTACTGTGTTTAAACCTATATGCCAACTTTTCGACTTTGCTGCTGTCCGAAACCCGGCTTCATGGCAAGCAAGAGAACAAGCAAAAGGTCCATGAGCACAAGAAAAATTACTAAGGAAAAGAAGAGTGCAGGAACCGAGTAGGGTGTTTTTATTACTGTTCTGTGACTTGTTTTTTTCGGCTAAGTGGTGGGCTGCGTTACTATGATTGTTTCTAAGCGGCTAAGTATTTGCAGCTCTACTCTTTAACTCTTGTGACTCGAATACCAAAAAAGCAACAAGTTGCGGGTAGAGCTGAGAAGAAAAGGGAGAGTGAATAAGAAATGCAACTCGGGGACTCGCATGATAACGCAACTCGGCATCCAGCCCAGGTTGAACAAATTGATTAAGTTGGAAATAACAAAGTGGGAATAAAAATGAGTAGCAACGGAATAAAATAGTCTGATACATTTGCTCCCGGCATCCCGGGGATCTGATAAGTGTTTGAGTAAAAAGTTTGCAGGATGAAATCAAATTCAGGTCGACGGGGCGTTCTCGGCGCTCGCCTTGGTTGCTTCGTCTTCCTCAGTGGCCATGGTGGCATCCGCCTCTGCGCTGGCATCAACAGTCCTCGCTTGCTCGGCGTCAGGCTCGGTGGCGACCTGCTCGGAAGTTGCAGTGGCCACCGAGATGGGCGTTGTCGCGGAAGCAGAGCCGGTCTCGGGGGCGTGGGGGCGTACCGTGTCGTCGAGGGCGGCTCCTGATGAGGTGCCGAACTCGAGGGCAACGGTGTCGATCTCCTCGGCCTCTTCATCGCTACTCGCGACGACCGCGGCCTTCCCTTTGCCCCTGGGTGAATCGAAGAAGCCCAACTCGGGATCTGTCTCTTCATCCTCCTCCTCGTCCTCCTCCATCTCGGTGTCGGGTTCAGGGAGGCCATCGATGAAGGTTGCCGTATCGGTGCACTCCGCAACCTCATGCGCAATCAATTTGCGCGTGGTCACGCAGCTGGGATCCATCTCCCACTTGGAATTGGCGCGCTTCCCGCGGATGACCTGCATGTTCAGATTCTCGTACCAGGAGGCGACGCAGAGCAGCATCAGATCAGCGCCTGCCCGAGCTCCCGAGGCGCGCCACTTCTTCAATTCGGCCTTCACGTTGCGCAGCTTCAGAGCAAGGCCACAGATAGTTGTTGGCGCGGTGTCCTCAGGCCAGAAAAGCTTGTGGAGCTGGAAGGCGGTGCGCACCAAGTCGGTGCCAACGCCGGCTAGGCGTTCGAACTGCCCTCGCATCACCAGCAGGCTATCTTCGATATCAGCTCTGGTGTCAGCAGCCTCGCCCTTCTCAATACGAGCAGCTTGGGCCTTGGCCAAAGCAGGCGCGTAGGAGGACACGATGTCAGGGAAGATTTCTGCAAGAAGCAAATGAGAAATTCAGTAACAGGATCAGAGAAGAGGCAGGACCGAGAAGAAGAGATGCAGAAAGAAGAGAACTTACGATTCAACTCGTGGCGTAGCACCTGAAGCTGGCTCTTCCAGGTCTCTTCATTGGACACATGCTTCTCCTCGAGCAAGCGGAGCCCCTCCAGCTGAGTAAAGAGCCCAGCGTTGGCTTTCGTCAGCACCTCGCATTCCTGCTTGAGGGCGTTGATCTTGGCATTGGCCGTTGTCTTGGCTTTTGCCTTCTCGGCGATGGCTCTGTCCCTCTCGGCACCAAGGTTGACAGCATCCTGGAGTGCCTTCTGAAGCTGGAGTTGCAGCTTCTCCATCTCGGTAGTATGTGTACTCTGCAGAGCTGCAGATTGGCTTACTAGTCGGACCTCCACCTCAGCAGGTTTGAGGCAATCTTGATGCTCTAAAACAAACTTCTGATGATCTTCTGAAAAGAGCAAAGCACGGTTAGCCGGGAAGCGAAAGGAGGAAACAGATACAAGGGCGAACCGAGTAGGCAATGGTTTACCTTCAAGCTTCTTGATGGTGGCCTCGCCATTCTCGACAAAGGCACGACAGTTCGAGTGCTCGTCAACCAGGGCTTTCAGTTTCCCTGCATAGTAGAAATGGTTAACGCAAAAAGCAGTAGCGGGCGTAAACAAAAAACGCAAGAACCGCGTAGCGAGAAGCGTACCTTCCACCTCAGACAGCCTCATGGTACTGTTCATAACTTCCTTGTCGGCTTCCTCGGCGCTCACCTTCTCCTTCTCAAGGGCGACAATACGCCTCTTGGCAATGGCATGGTTCCAGAGAAGTTGACGGTGCAGGTTGGTCCGCTTCAGTACACTATTCTGAGAAGCAAAAGAAACAAGTGTCAGGCAAAGTATTTGAGATTCCACCCGAGAAGGCGGCTACTCGGGAGAGTGTCCGCCTACTCGGCCAGAATCTCGGGGACTGGGTGATGGATAACGAAAAGAGGAAGAGTAGAAAAGAAGTGAAGATGCAACTCAGAAAAGATAAGTTAAGGCTTACCGCATAAGACTGCTCGAGATCTTCTGCGTTCTTGCGGTGCACGAACATCTTGGCAGCCAGAGTAGCAGAAGTGGTCGAGACGGTCATGGGTTTGCAACCCAAGTCCACCTTGTTCCAGTCCTGACGCATGTGGTCGATGTCGCCCAAATCGATGCCGTTCCAATTGGGGTTGCCGAGAATCTTGCTATCCCATTTGGCGTCGATGAAGCCAATCAGGTTGAGAACTTGCTCGAGGCTCTGGGATGTTATCGCCTGGTCTTGAGCTCCCCGAGAAGCAATGGAGACGGATCTGTCCTGGTTTGGGGCCGGGGGCCTGGAGTCCACCGCCACGGCTTTCCTTCCCTTCTGAATAGCGAGAGTCCGGTCTGTGGGGGAGAAGCCGATCTGGTTCTGTTGGCTGACCTTCACCATGTAATCCGGGTAGACGGGCTTATCAGCTATGGTAGCGGCGGCAGGAACCGCACTGGGGTTGCGGATAACCAGCTGCCTGGACTGGCCAGCTGATGTCGGCGGCGGCTTGTCGGAAGCTTTCTTCTTTGCTTTCTCCTTCTGGGCAGTTGGCTTCTCGGAGATTGGCTTCTCGGGTTTCTTCTTCTCGGTCTCCTTCTTCTCAGCCTTCTCCTTCTCGGCTCTCTCCTTCTCGGCTGCCTCCTTCTCGGCAGCGTCTTGCACACTCTTCCTGGTAACCGGCTTGGCTGAAGGGCCGGTTGCAGCTGTGGGTTGTGGCACCCGGGAGGAGTCTGGCTGGGCGCCACCTTGGTCAGTTGGTGGCGCCAGGGGCGCGCTGTCTGATGCGCCATCTGGCTGGGCGCTACTCTGCGCGGCGTCTGGTTGCACGTCGCTCAGAGGGTAACGCCCAGTCGTGTCCTCTACCCGCTGTTCAGCAGCAGGATCTGGCTGGGAGATATCCATTGCATCCACCCGCGCCTGGGACGCAGGATCTTCTTGCGCAGTGCTCCCTGTGGCTGGTTGTTCCTGTTCGGCTTCTGGCCGCTTGACGGCGTCGTGGTGCATCTCTGCATCTTGATCTTGATTCCCCTCGGCGGTGTCGGCCGGAGGGGAAGGTGGTTTCTCCTGATGAGCAGCATCCTGCGGCTCTGGCTCAGCGTTCTGGGCATCAGTGCCCTCTGTTGATGCATTGGCGGCATTGTTCTCGTCGCCATCGAGGTCGATTAGATTGTCGACATCGATGGCAGTCTTCTTCTGAGTCTCGCTGGATGCAAGAGCGGCATCCGCGTTCAAGGGGGCTCTGAAGAGGAAATTGGGATCAAAGATAAGAAAAGGGCAGAGGAAAACAAGAAAAAACAGTGAAGGAAAAGGATTGGGAGTCAACCGAGAAGAACAAAGCAAACTGAAACATGCAACCGAGAAGAAACTTACGCTGTGGTGGAGGGAATTGTTCGTCTCGTTCTCTTCACGACCGCTTTCTTAGTTGTCTTCTCGGTCGCCTTCTTCTTCTTGGCGGGGGGCTCTAGCGCGCCGCTGCCGGTCCGCTTGCGGGTAGCAGGTGCGGCAACCGAGAGAGGATTGACCTCAAGGGCTCTCTCGCCTTCATCCTCATCATCATCCTCAGCATCTGCAGCATCTGTGAAATAGAGAGGAAGAAAAACACTTCAGAAACAGCAGGCAAAGGGCTTGTGCTTTTCGCAGAGAGAAAGCGTGAACTCAGTTACCTTCTAACTCGTCATCAGACCAGTCGCGGAGCGACGTTTCGGCAGGCTGCTTCTCTGTTGAGGGGGAGTGAGGAAGATTGATCTGATCCACGGTCTCGAGGGAGGCCTGGTCATCTTCTTCTCGGTCATCTGACCAATTGCCCTCGAAACGGTCACAGCTTTCAGTAAGCTGGCGGTCAAGGATCTGGAGAAACAGAGAAACATGGCAAGTTAGCCGAGTAGCGAGGAAGCATTCTACTCGGATGGGCGTGCAAACACAAAGCACACTAAGCCTAGGGAAATTTGCTAAGTGTCCTACTCGGCAAGGCGTGCAAACAACAAGCATATTAATCCTAAGTATTTCTTCTAATTATGCTACTCGACAAGGCGTGCAAACATCAAGCATACTAAGCCTAGGCAGTTCGATAGAATAATCTACTCGGTGCAGAAGGCAATTGCTAGTCGCAGCCAAGAGAGAAGATTTTCTAGTCGGATGGCATATGTTGAGAGCGGAATAAGGAGAACGTACCCGGGGGATCGGCTTCGTGCGACTGAAAGGGGTGAAGCCGTACTCCCAGTCGTCGGGGAGGCTCGTGGTCAGAATAGACCTTGCGTGATCGGCGACCTCCGCGTCGCTGAGCTCGAGTGTGGTCGTGCGGGTGCAGTCGCGAGGGCCTCCCAGATAGCACATTGGATGGACGCGCCGCTGCAGCGGCAGCACGCGATTCTTGATCCAGCAAGCGACGGGATCGTCGCTCCTGAGCCCTTGGCCGATGAGGTAGGCGAGCTGCTCTCCATCTGTATCGCGTTGCGGTCGTTGGAGGGCTTCGTCTTCCAATTCTGCCCGGTTGGAGCTCGGTTGCTCCACGCGGGCAGATTGATGCGATCCGCTATCGGTCCCCTTCCGTGGCGGGGATGTTCTTGACGTAGAGGAAGGACTTCTGCCACATGCGGACGGAATCCAAGCCCTTGATACGAGGGTGGTTGGTTCCCGCCCGCTGCAGCATCATGGCGCTGCCGGTGTCGGTTACCCGACTGCCGCCGGCCGCGCCGTCCTTTTTCCCCTTACTCTGATGACGGAGATGAAAGTATTTCAGCCAAGTATCCACCGTGGGGCGGACGCCTAGAAAGGCCTCGCACCACGGTGTGATAGGCTAGGAAGACAATGGCGTTTGGTGGGAGGTGGTGCATCTGGACACCGAAGTGATCCAGGAAGGAGCGCAGGAAGTCCGATGCCGGCAAGCCGAATCCTCGCGCAAAGTGCGCGAGGAAGACGACATGCTCGCCCTCCCGCGGGGCCGGAACGAGCTCGCCGTTGGACGGCCGGCACTGAACACCAGGAGGAACCCTCCGGGTGTTCACGAGCCAGGCGCAGTCATCGACGGTGACGTGCGAACCAGCCCAGCCGGCGCGAGCAGCCATGGCAAGGGGTGAGCGGATGGCGGAGAGTTGGAGAGATTGGGTGGAGGAAACGAATCTGCAGCGGCGCAAGGAGTTGCGCGGCGGCGGAGAGCTCAGCGGCGGAGAGGAAACAGGGCAGAGAAAGAGGAAAGTGCGACGGAGGAGATGGGGAAAGTTACCGGTGGGGGTATTTATACCCTCGCCTCAGGCTACCGTTACCATCGGGGTAGTGGGATCAATCGTGGCCATGATTCCCGTGTGGTGGGGCCTGTGGCCGGATAGAAACGCACGCAAGCGCGGAACGCGCGCGTAACGGCCACAGTTGATCCCACGACCAGATCGTGGGACATTACTGCGCTTGATGGGACATGACGAGCCGATGGGCCCGCTCCGTAAAAACTGGGCGTGTGGCATGTCGTGTCCTGGGCAGCGAGACGTCGGGGTCGCGGATGCTTGACACGTGTCCAGTCGCGACACGAAAGGCTAGATTGTGCTCTGCGCTGCAAAGACGCCAGAGGAGAAATTCTCTAAGTCTTTTTACTCGGTTACAGAGTAGAAAGCTAGTACTACTCGGAAGACATGAAACTCAAGGTACTTTCTAGAGTACTACTCGGAGGTTCCTACTCGGCATCTTGAGGTTCAAGGGTTGTGTTGCAAAGGTTGGTTTTAAGCTGGCAGAGCCTAGTGAACGAGTTCGCAAGATTCTACCAGCTTCGGGGACTGCTGTCGGGGGGTTACCCCCGAGTAGGGTAAAGGCAAGTGGTAAAAGCAACCGTCAGAAGAGAGGTTTGGTCGAGTAGCCGCCTACCCGGTACTTGCTACCCGGTTGACTGCTACTCGGTCTCACCTCAAGATGACCAGAAGGAGATATCAATCAAGTTCTGCCCATTCGAGTAGAAGAGTTGGCCCGAGTAAAATTGGCGGTAACCTACTCGGGCCAGAAAGTCAAAGGAGCCGTTCTGACACAGGATCCCGCGTATCCTGGGTCCATACTTGGCAGTATTCGAACTACTGTTCATCTGGGACCGGCCTGCCTGACAGTGACAGCATGGAAGCAGGCCGTCGCAGGATAAGGGGGCCCTACTCTGTGTTTGGCACAGTGATACCAGTCTGTCCCCTTGTTTTTCCCAACGACTTTCCAGATGCATCCAAGATTAGGAACCAAAGCTGTCAGCGGGAACCCGGAAGAAGGACGATGTGCACACTATGTCGACACTTGTCCATGTTTGGACGTATCCGGCTGGGCACCGGGTATTATAAGGTGCCCGCCGCCTCCTGCGTGGGGATCCGACGATCGAACACTTGGTGACCTAATTCTTGACCTAATTCATCACATAGAGAGGAGAGTGGCTACTCGGTAGCAAGAACATTGTACTGTGGCTACTCGGTGAGACACCAGAATACATAGAGAAAGGCAGGAGTAGGGGTTTTACCTCCTCATGAGGGCCCTGAACCTGGGTAGATCGTGTTGTTTGCAGTGTTTACTTCGCACCTCACGCGGCTACTCGTCGCGTGATCCCTCCCCGAGCACCTCCAGCGTCCTTCGTCCCCACATCTTTAGCCATCCCATGGCATCTGCCGTGACACCACCACGACACCTACCACGAAAGATCTGTGGCATATACAGTGACTGTGATAGTTGCGCAGTGATTGCTGGTATACTGCGGATCTTGCGAGTGCAATGTTCCGAATCTCGTCAAGTGCGTCCACGTCTTCTGTGAGTGCCCTGTTTGAGGTTTCTTCGCTGTATGCAACGACTCGAGGAGCACTGAATTTGACGTCTTCGGGTAGGACGGCTTCAGCTCCGTATACCATGAAAAATGGCGTATAGTTTGTTGACCGATTTGGTGTTGTGCGTAGGCTCCACAGTACTGATGGTAGTTCTTCGGCCCAGTGCCCTGCTGCTGGGTGCAACCGATCTAACAAACGCTTCTTTAGGCCAGCCGAAACTAATCCGTTAGATCGTTCGACTTGGCCATTGGTTTGCGGGTGAGCTACCGAGGCGAAACTGAGGGTGATTCCCTTCTCCTCGCAGAATTCCTATGTTTCCTTGGTTGTAAAGTTGCCGCCGTTGTCTGCGATGATGTTGTGTGGCACGCCAAATCTACACACGATGGAGTCGAGGAATTGCACGGCGCATTGGGCGTGCGCGGAGGTGACTGGCATGGCCTCTATCCATTTTGTGAATTTGTCGACTGCCACGAGCAGGTGTGTGTATCCTCCAGGTGTTGACTTGCGCAGCGGTCCCACCATGTTGAGCCCCCATTGGGCGAAGGGCCAGGCGATTGGAATCATGTGTAGCTATGTTGCAGGGGCGTGTGGCCTGGGCGCAAACCTTTGGTAGGCGTTGCATTTGTCGACTAGTTCTTTGGCGTCTCTTGCTGCTGTGAGCCAATAGAATCCTGCCCCGAAGGCCTTGCCCATGATGGCTCTCCAACTGGCATGGTGACCTCAGTCTCCTTGGTGTATATCCCGGAGTAATTCCTTGCCGTCTTCGGGTGCTATGCATATTTGCAATACCCCTGATATGCTTTGCTTGTATAGCTCGTCGTTGATCACCCGAAAGGATTTGCTGCGCCATACTATTTGTCGGGCCTCGCAAATGTATGCTGGGAGCTGTTTGTTGGAAAAGTAGTCGAGGTATTTCTGCGTCTAGACTGGCTCGACCATAAAAACTTGCCTTGAAATATTGTGGATGAGCTCGATCATAGCAATTTGCGGGCTGTCGTCTGTTTCCACTGTTGCGGGTGCTCCTGCTGGCTTTCTGACCTTGACTGATCGCTTGATCATTCGTTCGAAGTAGATTCCTGGAGGGATGGGGGTGTTTGTTGATCCCATGTTGGCCAGCTTGTCTGCTTCCTCATTGCTTGATCATGCGATGTGCTTCAGTTCGCACCCTTTGAAACTTCCTTCGAGCAGATTGTACATGTCACGATAAGCGACCATGTTATCCGTGATAGCATCGCACTCCTTCATCGTCTGCTGCACGATGATATTTGAGTCTCCGTATATCATCAATCGGGTGGTTCCGCAGGCGATCGCCATTTTCATGCCGTGTAGGAGGGCCTCATACTCCGCGTCGTTGTTAGACGCTGGGTCATCACGGGGAAAATCCAGTTGCAGGACGTATTGCAGCTTGTCGCCTTGGGGAGATATAAGAATAACTCTGGCTCCGGCTCCTTCGTTTCTTTTCGACCCGTCGAAGTACATTATCCAGTTGCTCGTGTATTCTGGGGGTCCTGGTGTTTGCAGCTCCGTCCACTCGGTTAGAAATTCCACAATGACTTGAGATTTTATAGATTTGCGGCATGCATAAATGATGTCCCAGGCGCCTAGCTCGATGCCCCATTTTGAGATTCTTCCGGATGCCATCGGGTTGTTCATGTTGGTACCGAGTGATGCGTCATTTAGCACCGTGACGGTCTGCTCCTAGAAGTAATGCTTGAGCTTTCTGGCCGTGAGGACTACGCCATACGCGAGCTTCTGATAGTGAGGGTATCGCTGCTTGCATGGCGAAAGCACCTCGCTTACATAATATATTGGTCGCTGAACTCCGTACGACGTGCCATCCTCTGGTCGCTCGACGATAATGACTGTGCTGATGACTTGGTTTGTTGCGGCTAGGTATAGGTATAGGGGCTCCCTTTCCTGTGGCGTTGCCAGGACGCACCTACTATGCAGTGCTCTTTTCAAGTCGATGAACGCCTTTTTTGCTTCGGGTGTCTACTCGAACTTATCTGTTTTCTTCTGCAACTTGTAGAAGGGCAATGCTTGCTCGCCTAATATTGCGATAAATCTGCTCAAGGCGGCTAGTCGCCCTGCAAGCTGTTGTACGCCGCGAAGATTGGTTGGCTCCTTCATCGTCAAGATTGTTTGATCTTTCTCCGGGTTGGCTTCAATTCCGCGGGCGGACACTAAATACCCGAGGAGTTGTCCTGCAGGAAAGCCAAAGACGCATTTTGTCGGGTTGAGCTTGATCTTGTACGCGTTGAGAGCGTCGAATGTCTCCCTGATGTCCTCGAGGAGTGTATCTTCTACCGTAGTTTTGATGACGATGTCGTCAACATACACTTGTACGTTCTTGCCAATGAGCTTGGCGAGGCATTTTTGCATGCAGCGCTGATATGTTGCGCCTGCGTTTTTCAGCCCGAAGGGCATTGTCGTGTAGCAGTAGACACCGTGAGGTGTGATGAATGCTATCTTCTCCTCGTCATCCTCTTTCATCCTGATCTAATTATAGCCCGAGTAGGCGTCTAAGAAGGAGAGTTGCTGGCAGGCTGCAGTGGAGTCCACGATCTGGTCGATCCGTGGCAAGGATGTTATCCTTGGGGCAGTGTTTGTTCAACGACATATAGTCGATGCACACGTGAAGGATGTCAGTGTTTTTTCGGGACCAACACCGGGTTTGCTAACCAGGTGGATGTTTTTATCTCTCTGATGAGTTTTGCAGCGAGTAATCGATTCACTTCTTCTCCGAGTGCCTTCTATTTTGGCTCGGAGAATCGTCGGGTCGTTTTCTTGATAGGTCTGGCGTCTTTGAATACTTCGAGTGAGTGCTCGGCGAACTCCCTAGGTATCCCTGGCATATCTGAAGGCTGCCAGGCGAAGATTTCCCAGTACTCACGGAGGAGTTCGACGAGCGCGCCTTCCTATGCGGGCGAGAGGGTGGTGGACACCATCGCCATCTTCGCGGGTTTTGTCGGGTGCACTTGATGCTTTCGAGTGTCGCTGTTTGCACTAAACTCGAGTTCTGGAGTGTTCTTTTTGGTGAGTGGCATCACGGAGTGGTCCGTGGTCTTTGCCAATTCTGCCAGCTCCTCCAGCATCCCAAAGGACTTCGCGATCTCATTGAACTCAATATCACACTTATCGGATTTTTGGAAGTCGCCATTTATGGTGATGGTGCCGTATTTTCCGAGGAAGTTTGAGCTTAAGGTAGGCGTAGTGGGGTACTGCCATGCATCTCGCGAACGCTGTTCGGCCGAGAATGGCGTGGTACTGTTGGGGCCAGTCGACTACTTCAAAGTCGTGGAATTCTCACCTGTAGTTTCGTGGGTTTCCGAGCACCACTTCTAAGTTGATCCTGCCGAGTGGTTGGACTGCTTTGCCTGGCACTATCCCGTGCAAGGATGTTTCTGATTCAGCGAGTCTGTCTAGGTTCCTGTTCATCTTACAGAGTGTGTCCGCGTAGATGATGTTGATCCCACTGCCGCCGTCCATGAACACTCGTGCGAGATCCTAATTGCCTATTTGCACCTGAATGACGAGCGCAACGTATCCTGATCGGTCGTCAGACCCCGGACCCAGAGGTATACAAACTGTCATGTGCTCCTAGCAATGGACTCACAAGGGCTTCAGGGTTACCAGCCCCGGCCGCAACAAACAACGGCAGGCAGACCGGATTCATCGGCACGTATAGTCCGGATCCCCGGTCTACTACTCCTTGTGTCCATGCTAGTCATAACCAGATATGTTACCCAAGCATCCACGAGTCGGATGAAACTGAAGGAACGGGACCAAAGTTATACAGAGCTGCTATGTGTCCAGAAAGTGCAACAACAATCGATGGTTACTGGGGTTACCTCGCCCCAGGACGAATCACATCGGCAGGCGGGCTCGGACATGGATCATCGGCTCCACAACCCCTCGACTGCGACAACTATGCAGGCATAGCCAAAACTGTATAACAATGAGCTCGAAACCAACGACCGATCAAAGCAGTACTCTAAACATGAAGCTTTATTAAACAGGTGTTACTAGAGTATAGCTTACAAGCAGAGGTCACACGACCCAACATTACATCAGACAACGGAAGGCAATTATGTTGCTAATCAACAAGAACCAAAAAGGCCTAAGAGGCCGCAACATAAGGCGACGTCCCAGCCCATAGATTCCAGGCTGCTACCTGGGAACCCCGAACTACTCATCGATGTCCACCTGAATCACCACCGATGTGAGATCTTCTCCTGAACCAAAATTAAGCAAACCTGAGTACGAGAGGTACTCAATAAGGCTTAGTTAACCTATTATATATCTGCTATCTTTTAGAAAGAGTTATGAAGGTTATTTTGCGTCAAGCCATCTTTGTTTTCCAAGTTGAGGAAGGAATAGCACGTCTCATGGAGTATTTTGAAAACAGATGAGAGAACTACTCAACTACTGATATCATCATCTTTTTAATCCACCAAATCATATCAGCACCTCGTGCTTCAAAGATCACCACCTCAAGTTGTTCCGGTAACTCATGCTACAAGGTAACCCCTCTCGGCATTTCCGAGGAGGCATCCTTCATTCGTTATCAGCAAGTTTTAATCATTCCGTTTAACTTGTCTATGATCACAGAATCCGTCACCAAGTCGTCCTTAACCGCGGACACGGCTTTTCGAAAAGATTTAACCCTACAGGGGTGTACAACTTTAACCACACGTATCAACCGACTCTTAGTGCCACCGGGTTAGCACTAGTCCGGGAAGTGCCGGCAGAGGGTGGTTGACCACGACCTTTCCCTTACTTCGCCTATTCCATGAGTCGCTCCGAGTAGAGATGGTCCGCCAATAGGGAGTGGCCATCTCCTGTCGGGTCTCTATCGTTGTGAGCGGTGCTTCAACTACTGTCTCGCCACAGGCGGTTACACCGCAACGTCCTAGTTTTGTAAACGTTTTTAACATCCCCGCAAATCCAAATGGAAAGCCCGAACTAGGCAACTCATGGAACAAACTAGGCAAGTTGAGACCGAGGGGAATCTAAGCCCCGTGAGGATGCACACTCAGTCTTGGCTCGAAGACGAGAACTCGCTCCTAGGGGCATGAACGAGACAACCACCACAGACCCTCTGTGGTCTCGTCATCCACACCTTTAAGTCATGTTAACCAAGTTATCTTAACTTTCCACAACATCCTATCATACTAGATTCTTTCGTAACTCTGAGTCATCAACCGGATGGAGCAGAGATAACAAGCATGTATGACTAAGCACATCATATTTAAGGATTTGGCGATGAACACAATCAAACCTATGGCTGCAAGGAGTAGTGGATCAGGATAATTAGGCTATGCGTGGTATAGGAGAACTCTAACTACTGACACAAGATACATTAGAATCGAATGCAATGTACGAGAATCAAAAGTCTTTCAAAATCATATATGGGCAGATAAGAGGTTATGCTTGCCTTGCTTCAAGAAAACCAGATAAAGTCTTCAGGAATAAGTGCTTGACTTGTCGGTTAGGATCAAGTATTCGCCATTGGAGTTGATGGCCTTCACTTTGGAGTCACGTTCTACCGAGGGGGAAACAACACCGAAACAAGAAGAACAATCAACCATGGCATCGATGCAATGCGCAATATGTATGCATGAGCAATTTAATGCACTGAAATAAAGCCCTAAACATGTTTTATGGGTTGCTAGGATTCGTATGTCAGTTATACATTTTTACTGAAATTAACCCGAAATAGACCCCGGAGGGGGTTCCGGGCGATTATGAAGGTGAATACCATTTTAGTTGCTCAAATGGGTTTGAAAACATCATAACTAGATTGCATTTGTCATTTTGAGCAATTTGATATATAACATTTAATTTTCTAATTTTTTTGAATAAAAACCTATTTTCTATTTTTAAATGAATTAACAACATTAAAATAATGTTCAAAAATCAACTTTCTCAAACATATATGATAATGACATATTTGGGTAGAGTTTATTTTTCTGAACACTTTCATATTTTTATTTTATTTTTCTGATAGACATAACAGAAGTTATTCAATTTCCCATTTTTAATCATTTTCTGGAATAAGATAAAACAGAGATATGACGTCACTGTGACGTCATCCTTGCATCACCCAGGGAAGATCCTCTCTGATTCTCTCCAATTCGAATGCAACGTTGTTATTTTTGTGAAATTTATTGGGGGCCTAGGTGGAGGGCGTTGAGTGCTACCACTAGGTGGCGGCGGATGGCCGGATGGCCACCGGAGTTCGCCGGCGGCAACCGTACCGCGGCGGCGGGGCAAGCCGCACGGTGGCAGTGAGCTATAGGCCACGGGGCAGCAAGGCGACAAGATGGGGAGGCTCACCAGGGCACCAGGAGGACGTTGGTGTGGACAGGGAGGCGAGGGAGTGACAGAGCTTGCCGGAATCAAGGACGGGGCCGTCGGCCGGAGTTGGAGGGGACGGACCGATTCGCGTGGTACAGGGCATCCCGGGTCGTGTGCTTGCTCGAGCTGGAGGAGTGGACGACGGCGGAGCTCGTGGGATCCTCAACTCGTCGAATCGTTTCCGGGAACGACGGCGGCGAGCGACGGCCGGCAGACACAGCAGGTTAGGGTTTGGGTCTGTTCTCCAGCAGAGAGAGAGAGAGGGAGAGCGCGACTGAGGGAGGAGAGGAGCATCACGGCGTCTACCTGCTCTCGTTATCCACGCACGACCGAAGCAAGCAGGAGGTGTCGAACGGAGAAGGCCATGGTGACAGCGAGCAGCTTCTCTGCTTTCTGTCACGAGGAAGAAGAAGAAAGAAAAGAAAATTACGAAACCCCCCTGAATTTTGGAAATATTACAGAGAGGTCCTTTTCCTTTATAAAACTGAACAGAAAACCTTGTTTTGAGGGCCTTTTTGCAAACAGACAATTTTGCAAAAATGATATTTGGAAACCTTATGAAAATTCCAACAAAACCATATTTTGTTTTCCCCAAAGAATTTGTTTTTAAAACAAAATATGGGGAACCATTTTAAGTGTTTTTTGGTCATTTCATTTGTTATTTTCAAATGCAAAATTGTAACCAAAGTTTTCATGCATGTATGAGATGCCAAAAACACACCAACACCCTAATGTAGCAAAACTGGGATGTTACAAATCTACCCCCCTTACAAGAATCTCGTCCCGAGATTCCCGAAGGAGAAAGAAGAAAGGAACACCGGTTTTGAATGATCTTCTTGAACCTTACGGTTCTTTTCTCGAAGTGGTTGATCCGTAGCATCTTGAAGTATTGAACGGATACACCTTAGGTAAGAGGGAAAACTCTGAAAAGGTTTGATCTTCACGAAGATCGAGTATCTCATGGCTAACTCATGACAGGGATGTTCATAAAGAACTGCTGATTTAACACACATGAAACACATCAAGATAATGGAGGGAACTGAGAGAAGGTTTCAAGTTTATGGACGATTGGTCTTGAAAGGATTTAGAATATGAGCTTTGCACAAGACTTTAAATCCTTTTGGAGAAGAAAGTTTGAACAACTTGTGGCACTGAGGTTTCTTCCAACAGGATACCAAGATGGATAGGGTGGGCTTGGATACCATAATGTGATATCCATTGACGAGGGAGAACACGAGAAAACACTGTAATTCGTGCGTCAAAGAGAATTGGATACATGATCATGTTCACTCCTCGGAGTGGACACGGAAGATGAAGGAACTTTCATTCCGTTACAGCTTGTCAAAAACCTTGTCAAGGATCGGGATGTTACTTCACTGCAGATGATGAGTAACCAAAGGATGTTGGAGCACCGTAACAAAGGAAGAATCCTTGGTCACACCATAAGGATGGTTAACCAACGAGGGTTGAAACACCGGAAGTAATAAGGAATCTCTTTCTTATCGTGGTTTGGACGTAACCATACATCCACCACCTGGTTGAGATCCCATGGCTGAAGTAACTGTCAAATTCACACATTGTGTGAGAAAACAGAATTTCAGGTATAAACCACTTGAAAAAGGAAACTGGTCAATAGTGGGTTACAAAACACCACGATATGTTCTTATGATGAACTTGTTTCCACTGAAAGAAAGGTTTGGAGGATTGACAAAGAGACATTGGAAGAATAACTTCCAATTTCTCCTTGATGTTCTAGATACCGACAACAGGCTCATGCAAGCCTTCTGTAGGCGATCAAGTGAAATTTGAACTTCTGTTCGGAAGAACGGGGAGGGAAACTTGTTGGAATGAACCACACCAGAATTCTTACGGAGAGTGGTTGTTCTTACGGATACAAGGAGATATGACATTAGGCCTTCCGGCTAATTGTGTCAACCACATCATCAACCATGCCGGATTTTCGAAAGGACATAAGTCAAAATCCTTGAGGAAACACCAACCATCATTGTTGCTTGAGATTCAGCTCTGGTTAGTGGGTTGATAACTTAGACTCGGTATGTTTGAGCGAAGAGATTGCACCGGTTACCAACGAAATACATATGCTAGATTCTCAAGATATGGACTATGATGTTAAGCTCAGAAAGGTTGAGCAAGATTGTTGAACTCATGTATTAGCAACTTATGAAGACGGTTGTACCTACATGAATTACTTGCAACAAAACACATCGGAGTCCTTGATGGGAAAACGGTACAAAGATGACGAAGTTTTTGGACTTCTTCTCTTTCACGGGTAATTAGTCAGTGGACTAGTGTGGATGCAAACTTGTTCAAGTGAATGGAGGTAACAACCAACCATCTCAAGAATACTCCACACATGCATGAACGACTGGGATTATTCCCGAGGGAGACAAGAAAAGTTTACTAGGATCCATGGCGACAACTTTCACCATAAGCACATGAACCCGAGAAAGTCACTTCAAACATCCAGCACACAATCTTCGTAATGAAACAAAGATGGTTCTCGAAAGTTTCCAACATTAATGCCAAGTGTTCAACATGAACCTCTTGCAACTTGGGTAAATAGGAATGTCATCGATGGGCTCGAAAACACCCTTATCAACACTCCAAGATGAGGTGTTCATATGATACATGAACAAGGCATAATATTGGTCGGACAAAAGAAGATGAAGGTGTACTTGGGCAACACCATGGGTAAAACACCATCAAGATAGTCCTTGAATCTGGACTTGATCTGACGATAGCCCAAATCAAATCAAGTGTTAGGATGATAACATGTCCACTAGGGAGTTACTATCCTACTTCAACACAAGGGAACGAGACACCCCTTAACAGAGGATCAAGTTAGCTGGAGCTTTTGCCTTTCAACTCTCCAATTTGTTATTTAAGCTCAACCACTAGTTCAGGGTATCCAGCAATGTTTCTTGGAGAAAAGAGTAATTCAAATTAACCTTTGTTTAGACATCACGGTTAGGTGACAACTTAGTGATACTTCTATAAAGACAACCAAAATATCATAACCTACCGGTATGTCTTGGAGATCAAAAGGAGGCTTGCTTTTCAAAGCAACTGATATGATCTTAAGAGCATCGGTATTAACCTAACTCTTTGACCAAGAATGTGCACCCGGCATGAACGGACTTGGTAACTCAGTCAACTTTTAATAGAGGCTGGGTGACCAGTAGTGCTAAGAAGGATACAGATGTTTCTTAGACTTTTCAAAGCAATAAGAATTGTTAAGAATATATGATACACACATCAATGCACACACACCGACCACTCTCAAGCGTTCAAGCTTGGAGGAAGGGGGAGTGAAGACGTGTAGGAGCATCACTTCATCGATGAGGCCATGAAACTCAACACAACCTCTTGATATATAAGAGTGTGATACTCGAAGGTGGAACAGAACAGAAGCTAATGAAACTTCCTTATTATGTGGATTACAAAACTTTGTCCTGGTCCTTAAGATGAACGAGGTACTGGAGTTTGTTTCTCCTGACATTCCAAGGTGGAATGTTTTAACGGAACACGGAAGCAAATGCATTGGAAGAATCCAACACACATATGTAACTTGGTGTCGGAAACAACGGAGGAAGATCTGAGAGCAACTAGAAAGTAGAACAAGCTCAGGAGAATTCCTAAGATCACGTTGAAAGCACAGGGTAATACTCATTTGTAGAACCCATGCTAAAAGATTGGTATAGCTGAATCAAACCAAGGATATGAGAATCATGAAGAACACTCTTGTTGTGACTCCTTTTGATTCCAAAGAAAACCTATGGCTATAAGAGTTGGAATTGCCGAGACACCCTGAGGAAAAACAGATTCCTCGGGATCCAAAGGAACAGAACTTGGGTTAAAGGTCAGCATCCTGTACTGATAGAGTGAGCATCACTTGGTTATGAAACCACATGACTCAACTCACCGCAATTCAGCACATTTCGGGACCTTCGGTTCAAGTCCAAGGTTGAAAACATAGACAAAGGAATAACTACTATCTTAGTGTCTTGAAGGACACTACGAATAGAAATCACGAAGTATCTTTAAAAATACAACGTAACTCCGGAAGAAATTGAGCAGAGGATAAAGGATAGATTCGAGATGAAAAGGAAATCTCGAGGTTCAGGATTTTGAAACTTTAGAACATGAAAGACTGTAGAATCCACACAACTCTGAGAGACTAGGATGGAAAGGAATCTCCTAGTTTAAGAGATGACGGAACATGGAACACACACGACTCTAGAAACTTTAACACTAGGTCAACTTGGGTGAAAACGTCATTGCCAAACAAGGCACCTAAGTTTTGAATGACTAGCACCTTTTCAAATCAAAACAGGTAAGGTGAACCAGAGTTAGAGAGCTACCAGATAAGGAGAAAAAAGAATCCTAAGAAGGGTTTTCACAATCATTTGAAGTTTCAAAGTAGTTTTCACAAACACTAGACTCGACATCGACCAAGCAATAAGGTTTTCCTACAGGCAGTCCTGCTCTGATACCACTTCTGTCAGACCCCGGACCCAGAGATATACAAACTGTCATGTGCTCCTAGCAATGGACTCACAAGGGCTTCAGGGTTACCAGCCCCGGCCGCAACAAACAACGGCAGGCACACCGGATTCATCGGCACGTAGTTCGGATCCCCGGTCTACTACTCCTTGTGTCCATGCTAGTCATAACCAGATATGTATACCCAAGCATCCATGAGTCGGATGAAACTGAAGGAACGGGACCAAAGTTATACAGAGCTTCTATGTGTCCAGAAAGTGCAACAACAATCGAGGATTACTGGGGTTACCTCGCCCCAGGCCAAATCACATCGACAGGCGGGCTCGGACATGGATCATCGGCTCCACAACCCCTCGACTGCGACAACTATGCAGGCATAGCCAAAACTGTATAACAATGAGCTCGAAACCAACAACCGATCAAAGCAGTACTCTAAACATGAAGCTTTATTAAACAGGTGTTACTAGAGTATAGCTTACAAGCAGAGGTCACACGACCCAACATTACATCAGACAACGGAAGGCAAATTATGTTGCTAATCAACAAGAACCAAAAAGGCCTAAGAGGCCGCAACATAAGGCGACGTCCCAGCCCATAGATTCCAGGCTGCTACCTGGGAACCCCGAACTACTCGTCGATGTCCACCTGAATCACCACCGATGTGAGATCTTCTCCTGAACCAAAATTAAGCAAACCTGAGTACGGGAGGTACTCAATAAGGCTTAGTTAACCTATTATATATCTGCTATCTTTTAGAAAGAGTTATGAAGGTTATTTTGCGTCAAGCCATCTTTGTTTTCCAAGTTGAGGAAGGAATAGCACGTCTCATGGAGTATTTTGAAAACAGATGAGAGAACTACTCAACTACTGATATCATCATCTTTTTAATCCACCAAATCATATCAGCACCTCGTGCTTCAAAGATCACCACCTCAAGTTGTTCCGGTAACTCATCCTACAAGGTAACCCCTCTCAGCATTTCCGAGGAGGCATCCTTCATTCGTTATCAGCAAGTTTTAATCATTCCGTTTAAGTTGTCTATGATCACAGAATCCGTCACCAAGTCGTCCTTAACCGCGGACATGGCTTTTCGAAAAGATTTAACCCTGCAGGGGTGTACAACTTTAACCACACGTATCAACCGACTCTTAGTGCCACCGGGTTAGCACTAGTCCGGGAAGTGCCGACAGAGGGTGGTTGACTCTTAGTGACTCTTACTTCACCTATTCCATGAGTCGCTCCGAGTAGAGATGGTCCGCCAATAGGGAGTGGCCATCTCCTGCCGGGTCTGTATCGTTGTGAGCGGTGCTTCAACTACTGTCTCGCCACAGGCTGTTACACCGCCACGTCCTAGTTTTGTAAACGTTTTTAACATCCCCGCAAATCCAAATGGAAAGCCCAAACTAGGCAACTCATGGAACAAACTAGGCAAGTTGAGACCGAGGGGAATCTAAGCCCCGCGTGGATGCACGCTCAGTCTTGGCTCGAAGACGAGAACTCGCTCCTAGGGGCATGAACGAGACAACCACCACAGACCCTCTGTGGTCTCGTCATCCACACCTTTAAGTCATGTTAACCAAGTTATCTTAACTTTCCACAACATCCTATCATACTAGATTCTTTCGTAACTCTGAGTCATCAACCGGATGGAGCAGAGATAACAAGCATGTATGACTAAGCACAACATATTTAAGGCTTTGGCGATGAACACAATCAAACCTATGGCTGCTAGGAGTAGTGGATCAGGATAATTAGGCTATGCATGGTATAGGAGAACTCTAACTACTGACATAAGATACATTGGAATCGAATGCAATGTACGAGAATCAAAAGTCGTTCGAAATCATATATGGGCAGATAAGAGGTTATGCTTGCCTTGCTTCAAGAAAACCAGATAAAGTCTTCAGGAATAAGTGCTTGACTTGTCGGTTAGGATCAAGTATTCGCCATTGGAGTTGATGGCCTTCACTTTGGAGTCACGTTCTACCGAGGGGGAAACAACACCGAAACAAGAAGAACAATCAACCATGGCATCGATGCAATGCGCAATATGTATGCATGAGCAAGTTAATGCACTGAAATAAAGCCCTAAACATGTTTGATGGGTTGCTAGGGTTCGTATGTCAGTTATACATTTTTACTGAAATTAACCCGAAATAGACCCCGGAGGGGGTTTCGGGCGATTATGAAGGTGAATACCATTTTAGTTGCTCAAATGGGTTTGAAAACATCATAACTAGATTGCATTTGTCATTTTGAGCAATTTGATATATAACATTTAATTTTCTAATTTTATTGAATAAAAACCTATTTTCTATTTTTAAATGAATTAACAACATTAAAATAATGTTCAAAAATCAACTTTCTCAAACATATATGAAAATGACATATTTGGGTAGATTTTATTTTTCTGAACACTTTCATATTTTTATTTTATTTTTCTGATAAACATAACAGAAGTTATTCAATTTCCCATTTTTAATCATTTTCTGGAATAAGATAAAACAGAGATATGACGTCACTGTGACGTCATCCTTGCATCACCCAGGGAAGATCCTCTCTGATTCTCTCCAATTTGAATGCAACGTTGGAATTTTTGTGAAATTGATTGGGGGCCTAGGTGGAGGGCGTTGAGTGCTACCACTAGGTGGCGGCGGATGGCCGGATGGCCACCGGAGTTCGCCGGCGGCAACCGTACCGCGGCGGCGGGGCAAGCCGCACGACGGCAGTGAGCTATAGGCCACGGGGAAGCAAGGCGATAAGATGGGGAGGCTCACCAGGGCACCAGGAGGACGTAGGTGTGGACAGGGAGGCGAGGGAGTGACGGAGCTCGCCGGAATCAAGGGCGGGGCCGTCGGCCGGAGTTGGAGGGGACGGACCGATTCGCGTGGTACAGGGAATCCCGGGTCGTGTGCTTGCTCGAGCTGGAGGAGTGGACGACGGCGGAGCTCGTGGGATCCTCAACTTGTCGAATCGTTTCCGGGAACGACGGCAGCGAGCGACGGCCGGCAGACACAGCAGGTTAGGGTTTGGGTCTGTTCTCCAGCAGAGAGAGAGGGAGAGCGCGACTGAGGGAGGAGAGGAGCATCACGGCGTCTACCTGCTCTCATTATCCACGCACGACCGAAGCAAGCAGGAGGTGTCGAATGGAGAAGGCCATGGTGACAGCGAGCATCTTCTCTGCTTTCTGTCACGAGGAAGAAGAAGAAAGAAAAGAAAATTACGAAACCCCCCTGAATTTTGGAAATATTACAGAGAGGTCCTTTTCCTTTATAAAACTGAACAGAAAACCTTGTTTTGAGGGCCTTTTTGCAAACAGACAATTTTGCAAAAATGATATTTGGAAACCTTATGAAAATTCCAACAAAACCATATTTTGTTTTTCCCAAATTGAATTTGTTTTTAAAACAAAATTTGGGGAACCATTTTAAGTGATTTTTGGTCATTTCATTTGTTATTTTCAAATGCAAAATTGTAACCAAAGTTTTCATGCATGTATGAGATGCCAAAAACACACCAACACCCTAATGTAGCAAAACTGGGATGTTACATCGGTATACCCGAGGGGGGTGCTCATCCTTGGAGAAGGTTGTCGATTGATCTGCCATCTTCAAGTATTCAGGTGTGGACGGTGGGGCTTGGACTGCCATGATCACTTGGCGTGTGTTTGTTTTCTGGACCCTGCGGGAGGGGCAGACTTTCTGTATCATTCCAAGTAGTCCCTGGGGGTTCGGGTACCCATTGTTTCCTTGGTTTGTGGTGGGTGGTGCTGGTAACGCGGCCAATATCGCGTTCTGATGTCCTGGTGGAGGTAGGGGCTGTGGCGGCTGGTGTCCTCCTGGGAGTTGCGAGTATCCCTGGTTGATCGCGGCTCTGTTCTTTGTCGCACCCGTACTTCTAGGGGATACTCACAGTCCGTTAAACAGCAGATAAATGGCTTACGGGGCATACCGACACCCGCATCTCAATGTGAGCAGGCCAACACGTAAACGTGTGACAACCATTCTCTACTATTCATCGTCTGCGCAAACCATCCCATAGAAATCCAGATACTTCCATTGACGTACTTCATAACATACACACATGGTACGTCAACGGCATTTGAACAAGTGATATCACAACAGATCTCTAAGACACAAAAGATTGAAATAAGTTGCAAATAGCTCTCACTAGAGCAGAGATAGCAAATACAATCATCCAGAGGACACATGTCCCAACATATCATCATTACATCACAGCGGAAGCATCCAAAATGTCTGAGTACAGACAAGATCCAAATAGGCCTAAGAGGCCGGGAACGAAAAGACGGAGCCCATCCACGAAGTCTCGGATCCTGCCCGGGTCCGCTATCTACTCGTCAGCAGCCTCGTCAAACTCCACGTAGTAGACACCATGGGGATCTTCGGAAACGTAGTCTGCGGAAACCACAGCCCCAAAGGGGTCAGTACATAAACGTACTGGCAAGCAAGACTCACAGTTCACCAAAGTGTACCCGTCAACACCAAGCACAGATGCTTTGGGTTCAACGGAAGAAAGGGGTGATACAAAAGATGCGGCAGCGGGCTGCACTAACCAACTACAGAGTTGCTATAACTTCCGGTTAACAGAAAGGGGATAAGATAGCGTATCATAACCAACTAACAACTAACCACCAAACAAACCCATCCTGGATATCGCCCCTTATCCAAAGAAGCAATCCGAGGATAACTCACACAGTTGGATTAATCATGGTTCAAGTTATTATGTTGATAAGACTATTACTAGTCAAGTTATCATTAGTTAGGTGTAAGTTGTTCTGAGTACTTGTTAGCCAGTACTTTCACCAAGTCATCCATAACCGCGGAAAACACGGCTTCTCGAGAAGATTTACCCTGCAGGGGTGCACCAATTTGGCCGTACACGTAAGAATAACCCGCCAGATGGAATGGCCTTTCCACCAAGCGGGGCACTCAACACAACTCAACTCTTCTTCGCATCAAGCCCAAAGAACCCCGTGCAATTGAGCGCACGGCTAATCAAGCCCCACGAAGAAAAGGGGACCCTCATAGCACTCTAAGAACGTGTCTCCCTAAATGCCGACTACAAAAAGTTCCACCCTGGCGCCAAGGGTTCGCACCTGCATATGCATGCGGCAAATGGAAAACCCGAACTAAATGAGGCGATTTGGACGAGATGTGAATCGAATCAAATTGAGGGGGGCGCCCATACACGCTTCCCACATGCGTTTAGTGCGCTCATCATGGATCAGTAGACAAGACCCTTTTCCTAATTAGGGTCGACACTAGCAGGCCTCAAAACCACGCCGGACCTCCTGCCGGTGCCTTATCATCAAATTATTATTACCTCAAAATTAACAGGTTGTTGTTTAACATCGAGCCCCAGAACATAAGTAATATGGTAACAGAAAGTAACGGGCAACAGACTCGAGCAAAACAACCCTAAGCATGCTAGTAAGACATGGGCAACAAGCAAAGGGGTTATAGGTGTGGAGGATAGGCTATTTCAGGGTTAAAGGATAACATGTGATAGGATCGAACAGAAGCAACGATTCATAGGGCTAGCAGAAATAGACAACGAAAAGTATCGGTATCCAATGTGGAAAGGAACACAATGGTTCATGTGAGTGAATACTTGCCTGCAAACTCAGCAGCCTGGTACTGAGCTAGATCCTCAGAAGGGGTGTCGTAAGTATCGTCGGTCTCAACGTCGTCGTCCATCCGAGAAGAAGCAAACAAACAACGCAGAGAGACAAACAATCAATAACATGGCATCATGCACAAACATGGGATGATGCATGACCATTTAATTGATGCATAAAAAATAACTAGTTGACAAGATAACATGTTTAAATGGACCCATATGCAATTGGATTGCATATGGAAAGGTCCATGAGTTAAGGTTGAAATAATTGTTCTACAACTAATCATCATGTGTAAGTGAATTAGCATGATGCATGGATGAGGAAAACAGAAAGAAAACAACAATAGGATCAAATTGAAATAAAGTTTACCAAGTTTGGAATTTTAGTTATTAAGTTATGAAATTTTGGTTCCTTAAAGGAGTTACACAAGCATTTGTTGTTTTCACCAATTTTAATTGTTCAAAATAGACAACGAAGTTCATAATTGGAAAGAACACAAAATTTTAGGTGGAATACATGTTTCACTTGTTGAAAAAGGATTTAGAATAAATTACTTATGAATTAAACAAGTTTAAACAAGATTTAAATGAATTTAATTCAAGTATGAATTTATTTGAATTTTTATTTGTTCAAAACATTAAATCAAATTCATATTTGAAAATTTATACTTTTATGGTTTGAAAACATATTTTATAAGTTCAAAAATAATTTAATTTGAGCAAGTTATGAATTTAGCAAATTTAAATGATTTAAACAAGGTTTAAATTATTTAACCAATTTTAATTATTCAAAACAGGAAATAAAGTTTATATTTGGGAAGGTGGTTTAATTTAGCATGGAAAACATATTTCATTTGTTGAAAATGGATTTAAAATGAGCAAGTTATTAATTTGACAATTTTAAATGCATTAATTAAGAAACAGTTGTTTTAAGCAATTTAATTTATTTAAAACAGAACACAAAGTTGATATTTGCAAAGTACATGAAAAATTGAATGGAAAACATATTTGGTTTGTTGAATTTGGAATTTTTATGCCCAAGTTATGAATTTTGCAAAATTAAGTGAATTAAACAAGGATTCAATTATTTCACCAATTTAAAATATTCAAAACAGTAAACAAAATTTATATTTGGGTAGAGAATTTAATTTGGTATTTAAAACATATTTAAAATGTTGAATTTGGAGTTGAAATGAATTATTTAAGCAATTTCCAAAATTAGGTATTATTCTGCCATTTTAAACAATAGTCAGGGATCTAGAAAATATTTTCAGGGACCTAGAATATTACTACCAGGGACTGGTGTGCAGTTTGGACTTTGTGCTGGATCTAAAAAAAGATGGAAAAAAGGTTGGGTTTATTGCGCAGGGGTGGGATTCGAACCCACCACCTCTGCTGTGCGCACAAGGGCCAGTAACCACTGTGGTGGCTGTTCGATCGTTGACAGGTACGGGGAACTCGGGGGGATATGCTTCAGTTAACTGCTAACTGAACTTTTGCTGCAGGTTCAGAGACTGCACCAGCGACAGGGGAGGTCTGCCGGCGGCAGCGACTTGCCGCTGCTGCGGATCGCCGTGGCTGCGGTGCTGCGCGTGTGCGTCGTGGTGCAGAGGGTACAACGAGAGGGGGGAGAGACGAGGGGGAAAGCTCACCGCGAGGGAGGCGAATGAGAAGGGGACGGTGGCGGTGCAGGGAGGTGGCCGGCGATGTCGTGGACGGCGGCGGCGACGTGCTGGTTCCCGGTCCGAGCTGAGGGGTGGAGGATGACGAGGGAGGCGAGGGGGATCCATTCCCGCCGCCAGCGTGGAAGGTGGGGCAGCCAAACGACAGCGATCGCCGGAGAGGGAGGAAGGTGAGGCTCGGTTGGTGTTTGGGGTTCAGGTTCAGATAGTTACAGAGGGGTGGAGCAGAGAGGAGAAGAATGGAGGCGGGAGAGAGGGAGAAGGAGGAAGAATTAGGGCAGAGGGAGAGGGAGCCCTCGGGCTAGGGTTATAGGGGGAGGGGGAGGAGCTCAGCCGTTGCTGCTGCTTCTCTGCAACGTGGACATGCCCGATGGCATGCCGTACGAGAGGAGGAAGAAAGAGGGGGGTACGGGCCAGGGGGCTAGGTGGGCTGGGCCTGGCTGGCCTGCCCCTCTCTCCCTTTGTTGTTTTCATTTTTTTTTTGTTCTATTTTTTTTTTTGCAGATTTGAGAAAGGGAGAAAAGGAAGGGGTTTTAGTTATTAGAAAAATTAGGAAAAATTTTGTAGTGCTTATTTATTGTAACAGCAACTTAGTGCCACTTTGGTTTTCCAAAAATTTCAAAATTAGTTGTTGTTTGTAAATTTAATTGAATTTAAGTAATTTGGATATTAGATGAATAAGGGTGACATTAAGCAATTTAAAAGCTTTTGAATTCAAGTTTATTTGAAACAAAGGATTGAGTTGTTTTGTAATTTTGATAAAATTCAACATGGTTGCTGTTTTGGAAATTAATTGAATTTGAAAGGAATTTGAATTAAGTGAATTTGCTATTAGATGAATTATTGAAACTTAAACAATTTGATGGTTTGAAATTTATAGTTTAATGGAAACAACTTGATGTTTTGATTTGGATAATTTTATTTGAAAATTGTAACAGCACAAGTATGAAACAAAAGGTTTGAAATTTGATTTGAAATTCAAATAGGAAACAAGGGAAAACAAAGGAAAACAGAGGAAAACAAATGGAAAACAAAGCAAAACAAATGCAATGAACATGATGTCATGATGCAAAACATAAAATAACAGAGAGCAAACATTCTAATGGCTATTTTTCATACTTGGGATGTTACAAAACGCCACCCCTTGAAGGAATCGCGCCCCGAGATTCCTACTGAGAAGAGAAAAGGTCCGGATACTTCTTGCGAAGATCCTCTTGAGCTGTGACACGTGAAACACATCGTGCACCTTGGATAGCTTTTCTGGACGTTCAAGACGATAGGCATTCCTGGCAACTCTTCTGGAAAGACGTCAGGGAATTCGCAAACCACCGGAACATTTTCGAGTAAAGGTAGTGGTTTTGCATCGAGGGTGTATAGTTGAATAGAACTTGATTCATTTGGAGAATAGACTATCTGGCCAGAAGGGTGGAACAGAGTTATTGATTAGACGCCGGTAGAAGAACTGAAGTGGAAAGCAACAACAAGGTTTGAACGGACGAAAAGGATGTTGAGAAGAACAGGCTAACGAAGCAACATTGGGGAAACACGAGAACAAAACACTCCTGAGGCACTACGAAAAACCCATCCGGGTTTCTAAAGGATCAATATCTACTGCTTAAGGAATAGAGGATCTGCTTCTGGGGCTTACACGCCTCCGTTCTCAATCATGAGTAGGCAACATGATAAATCATGTCACAACCACCTCCATTCCTATGGTCTAGTAGATATAACTATCCTAGAGAAACCAGGATTCGTGAAATCCTAACTTGAAAGTTTGGATGAGAAGAGAAAAACAACGTTGCACTTCCTTACCAGAAAATGGAGGGTGGGTGGGGAAAGAAGAAAAAGAACAGAATTCCTACTCTCACGTTTCATTTTTTCCTATATAGCTACAAAATAGTTTCTAGACTCAACTGCGACCAGTAAAAGGGATCCTATAGGCAGACAGGCTCTGATACCATTTGTCGCACCCGACTTCTAGGGGATACTCCAGTCCGTTAAACAGCAGATAAATGGCTTACGGGGCATACCGGCACCCGCATCTCAATGTGAGCAGGCCAACACGTAAACGTGTGACAACCATTCTCTACTATTCATCGTCTGCGCAAACCATCCCATAGAAATCCAGATACTTCCATTGACGTACTTCATAACATACACACATGGTACGTCAACGGCATTTGAACAAGTGATATCAACAGATCTCTAAGACACAAAAGATTGAAATAATTGCAAATAGCTCTCACTAGAGCAGAGATAGCAAATACAATCATCCAGAGGACACATGTCCCAACATATCATCATTACATCACAGCGGAAGCATCCAAAATGTCTGAGTACAGACAAGATCCAAATAGGCCTAAGAGGCCGGGAACGAAAAGACGGAGCCCATCCACGAAGTCTCGGATCCTGCCCAGGTCCGCTATCTACTCGTCAGCAGCCTCGTCAAACTCCACGTAGTAGCCACCATGGGGATCTTCAGAAACGTAGTCTGCGGAAACCACAACCCCAAAGGGGTCAGTACATAAACGTACTGGCAAGCAAGACTCACAGTTCACCAAAGTGTACCCGTCAACACCAAGCACAGATGCTTTGGGTTCAACAGAAGAAAGGGGTGACAAAAGCGGCAGCGGGCTGCACTAACCAACTACAGAGTTGCTATAACTTCCGGTTAACAGAAAGGGGATAAGATAGCGTATCGTAACCAACTAACAACTAACCACCAAACAAACCCATCCTAGATATCGCCCCTTATCCAAAGAAGCAATCCGAGGATAACTCACACAGTTGGATTAATGATGGTTCAAGTTATTGTGTTGATAAGACTATTACTAGTCAAGTTATCATTAGTTATGTGTAAGTTGTTCTGAGTACTTGTTAGCCAGTACTTTCACCAAGTCATCCATAACCGCGGAAAACACGGCTTCTCGAGAAGATTTACCCTGCAGGGGTGCACCAATTTGGCCGTACACGTAAGAATAACCCGCCAGATGGAATGGCCTTCCCACCAAGCGGGGCACTCAACACAACTCAACTCTTCTTCGCATCAAGCCCAAAGAACCTCGTGCAATTGAGCGCACGGCTAATCAAGCCCCATGAAGAAAAGGGGACCCTCATAGCACTCTAAGAACGTGTCTCCCTAAATGCCGACTACAAAAAGTTCCACCCTGGCGCCAAGGGTTCGCACCTGCATATGCATGCGGCAAATGGAAAACCCGAACTAAATGAGGCGATTTGGACGCGATGCGAATCGAATCAAATTGAGGGGGCACCCATACACGCTTCCCACATGCGGTTAGTGCGCTCATCATGGATCAGTAGACAAGACCCTTTTCCTAATTAGGGTCGACACTAGCAGGCCTCAAACCACGCCGGCCTCCTGCCGGTGCCTTATCATCAAATTATTATTACCTCAAAATTAACAGGTTGTTGTTTAACATAGAGCCCCAGAACATAAGTAATATGGTAACAGAAAGTAACGGGCAACAGACTCGAGCAAAACAACCCTAAGCATGCTAGTAAGACACGGGCAACAAGCAAAGGGGTTATAGGTGTGGAGGATAGGCTATTTCAGGGTTAAAGGATAACATGTGATAGGATCGAACAGAAGCAACGATTCATCGGGCTAGCAGAAATAGACAACGGAAAGTATCGGTATCCAATGTGGAAAGTGATGCAGCCCACCGTATTCAACCAAGCACAACATCGACACCCCACAAGGTGAACTCAATCCTATCTCCGTATGTTTCCGGTGTCTTGGTGAATGGTGCTCTACCTCATGAAATCCCCCTCTACATGCATAGGTGGGATCACCACACGGAGACCCAAGACGGTGCCCAAGATGCTCAAGAACACATCCGAGAAGGGGCACATGAAGCTAGGGAAGAAGCAGGTGAAGACGGCGTCAATTCGCTCCGAGGAGGAAGAACGGGGGAAAATGGTGCCCCGGCCTCACCCCCGGCCAGGCCCCTCCCCCTCCACCTCAGGCCGGACCCCTGGCCGAACGGGCCGGCCTCAAGGCCGGCCTGGCTCTCCCCACCCCGGCCCCAGGCCGGGCACCCCACAGAGGGGGCCGGCCTCAAGGCCGGCCTGGCCCCTTCCCACCCCGGCCCCAGGCCGGCCTGGGCCTCCAGGCCAGCCTCTGCGCCCCACCCGGCCCCAGGCCGGGTCCCAGGCCGGCCAGGCCGGCTCCCAGGCCGGGGTGGCCCCGAAATGCACGGAAATTGCCCGTTTTGGCACCGTTCGACCCCCGTTTCGACCCGGAGCTATATAAGGGACCTCGGTGGCTAGATCTAGGGTTTAGGGATGATTTAAGAACTTCGGGCTTGCCCTTGTATCCCTCTTGTGAGGTGACTCCTCTTACGAGGCTACTCCTTAGATGTGTATCTAGGACCGTATCAAGATCTCTACAAGGAGCTACTCTTTCACCTTGTGATTCTAGTAGTGCTTGCCAACCTTCCCCTTCGGGCTTCTGTTGGATCGGTGGACCGACCGGTGAGAGAAATCGGTTTCAATTAGCGTGTTGTTGACTTGGGTTTGCGATCCCTCGTAGGCTTCACGAGTTATCTTCCCCCTTTGTGTTTCCGCGCGTTTGCCCGATTTCCCCTCGATTCCCCTCTCGTGTTCATCGTGTTCATCGCGTTCTTCGTGCGTTCTTCGTTCGTTCTTGTCGATTCGTGAAGATCGGGCCAACTTAGAGGTCAACACCTTCATCATCTGGTATCAAGAGCTAGATTGACACGAATCCGACACCCCACCCCCTCCCCTACCACCAATTTTTCTTCTATCCACCATAAATTCGAAAATTTGACCAAAATAGCCGAAAGGGATTTCGACCGATCTCTTGATTCGTTGAGTTTTTCGTGGTTTTTGTTTCATAGATTTGTTGCCAAAAACCATTCCCCATCTTCCTATTCAGCCACAATTCTTGAATTTGTCCAAAAATTTTCTTGATTTGGGAGAAATTTCGAATTTGAGCAAAAATTTCAGAAAAATTCCTGCTCTTTCGATTCTTGGACAGATTGTATCTTGTTTTTCTTTGTCGTCGTTGCTCCGATTTGAGTGAGGCAAGTTCCTACGCGTCGCCATCGACATCGCCTACGCATCTACATCATCGGATCCACACGACATCGACATCCACCGGCCGCAAGTCCGAGATCATCCACCGCATAGGTATAACTTGCTTCCGCTTGAACTAACCCTTTCCTTTGTGTACCTTACCTATTCGGACTAGCTCTTTTACATCGCTTGGCATCGCATTGTGGCACCGAGAGTGCGAGTTTTGCGCTTGTGAGAGACTAGCTACGAGTAGGCATTGGCATTTGGGAATCATCTCCGCATCATCATCATCAAAAATCAAAAAAAAAGAGAGGAGAAAGAGCAAGAAGCAAAAAGAGCCAAAAGAAGCAAAGATCGATGCCAATTGCTATCATTTGTAGGAACGCCTAGCTTCGAGTTGCGAGAGAGAAGAGAGTGACCGGTTGCCACATTGCGAATCTTGTTGCCTCTTGTTAATTGCGGTTCGAGCTAGAGTCCTCCTTGCGTTGGTGTGGCATTGAGCTTAGTCTTCGATAGGTACATTTCGTCTCCGCTCGTCCATTGGCCGCACTAACCCTATTTATCACTTGTGTGTGTGTGTTTTTCGTTTCCACCATATCATTTTCCTCCACTAGGTTTGGTTTTCGTGCTAACTTTTCTTTGATTCTTCTCCAGGTTTGACAACAAACTTTTCTTTGGATTTGTCGTTTTCTCGCCACATTTCTAACACATTGCCATCCACCCATAAGCCGTGTGTGTTGTGGAGCGTGTTTTTGGGATTTTTCGAACTCAAGTCACTTCATTCTTTTTGTTGTCGGTTTCTCTTGGCTTGGTCCACTAGTTTCCAACATTTGCTAAAAGGTGAGGGTTGAGCTCTTAGGTCCTCACACTCTATATATACACTTGCGCTTGTCACTAACCATGTATAGCGAGAGCGAAGACTTTGGAGGCCATGATGATCATGATGAGTCCATGATGGACCACTACGACTACAACGAGCTAGACATGGACCTCCATTCCTACGAGCATGACGTGGTGGACGACCACTACTCCTACGAGCACGACATCGTGGATGACCACTACTACGAGCATGACATGGTGGATCACCACCACTACTACGACCACGACGTCGAGCTCTACACCGACTACTCCTCCCCAAGCGTCATCGACATGGAGGAGTACCACAACCACCACGCCGACTTCGACTCCACGAGCTCCACCGACATGAACCACTACTACAACTACGACATCGCAAGCTTGGATGACGAGATGGAGCCATGCTACACCGACAATGACTCCGACATGGACGAGCTCACCTACAAGCGCTTCCTCGCCAAACTTCGGTGGCCAAGACATCACATGTCCGATGGTTCATGCTCACCACCATGGAGCTTCAAGGAGAATGCCAAGGCCAACACACGACAACGACCTTCAACCTCAAGATGGCGCAACGACAAGAAATCCGACAAGTTGGCCGCGTCAAGATCCTCAACATCTAGACGGCGCCACAAGAAGGACATCATCGAGGCCCCATCTAGCGAGAAGGCCAAGAAGCCAAGGCATCCAAATGACTTTCGGAGTCATCCAACACATGAGGTGCGGGAACGCCGCAAGCTTCGTCATCGACAAGCTTCCCGCTCTCATCACCACGCTCATCACCAAGACCGTCGCCATGATCACCATCGCCATATGGAAGAGAGTGGTACACCCACCTCACCGCATCTTCCACCGCAAGTTCCGCGACGACATGGGTTTGAGCATCGCTCGCCATCACCACTACCTCGACCTCGACACCGACAAGGCCGTGGTGACCCTCTTCAAGATCACCCTCTACGACCGGATATTCTTCATCATCCACCTTCTCCACGCTCGACTCATGACATTGGTCTAAATGGCTTCATGGATGGTGCTTGCCCACATTCAAGGCTTCCAAGGCAAAATGTGTGTCACCACCACAATGACCACCAAGACCAAGTCCATTCTCAACAAGGTGCCTTCGACATGGCTTCTAGTGAATGCCTCCCTCGACTCCACCACAATGACCACCGGCGCCATCCTCTCCATCATGACCGCCATCGCCAAACCAATGAGGATGACCCAATTGAGCTTCCACCGCCTATCTTTGATGAAGACCCAAATGAGACACCTTCTCAACATCAAGCGAGTGCGAATGCTCCCTATGGCTTGTCTTTCCCCATCTTCGAGGAAGACTCCTTTGAGCGCCACCATCGACAACAACCAAGTGGGATTGCTCAACATGCTACTTCACTTCCCATCTTTGATGAGGACCCCTATGAGCGCCCACTTCGACCACCACTAGGCAAGGATGCTATGAGCCTACTTTCCCCTCTCCTTCAAGATGAAGACCTCTTATGCCCCATTTGCAAGGGCCATGGTCACATAATGTGGGATTGCCAAGGCGGCGACCAAGATGGTGCGTCCAATGGAGATGCTTTCCATCATGCTTCTTCTCCCATATTGGATGAAGCACCACATCACCTAGGCCATGAAGACAATGACTTGAGCGCCGTTGGCCTCAATGTTACAAGGTGCAAGGACCATGAGCGTCATCATCCATATGAGGAATGGGAGCCGCCACCTCATCTTCACCAAGATTGTGCTTTCTATTCGCACCCCGCTTTCGACAAGGATCAAGATCATCCTCGCCATGGACACTATGATACCACTACTTCATCAAGGCAAG
Organism: Alopecurus myosuroides; assembly: GCA_028641055.1. Classification (NCBI taxonomy): domain Eukaryota; kingdom Viridiplantae; phylum Streptophyta; class Magnoliopsida; order Poales; family Poaceae; genus Alopecurus; species Alopecurus myosuroides. The sequence continues at coordinate 8,496 of JAPCYS010001974.1, read as the reverse complement.
AGGCGAGAGATACTTCTCCACCAACACCCAACCACAACTTCCATGAGCGACCAACTTTGAGGAAGTACAATGACCTTCATGATCAAGAGCATGAGCTTCCATCATCGCCACAAGCGCAACACCAACATCAAGAGTGTGAAGCTCTTCCTCTCATGACACAAGATCAACATCACCATATGCATGAGGAGACCACTCTACCACTCTATGATGAAGACGTTGATGCATGTGACATTGTTAATGAGGCTCATCCCTTGCCATCATCTCTAAGGCATTTTTCTTCTTCGTCTCCAATGACACAAGTGGCAACTCCGACCATCGACAAGAGAGCTCCCAATGCTACCAATGAGATGATCTTGGTTGCCAACCAAAATGGTGACCATGAATACATGAGTGAAGGCCAATACTATGCCTTGCACCAACTAGCTCTCAATTCCTTGGACATGCCGACCAATGGTGACGAAAGCGTCTATTGCAATGAGGCCGCGAACTCATCGCGAGTGTTGACACGAGTTCTTCAAGCCTATCCTCAAGATGGAGGTAGCGACGAATTGGGTGACACACTCCCCTTGACTTCAAAGCATCTCATGCCAACCTCCACAAGGCCACGCTCAAGCCACCATTCTAGCCAAGGAAATCTTCATCATCATCATCATCGACCATTTGAGGATGCTACAAGGCATGGCTTACCCTACCACATCACGGAGATGATGGAGCTTCCTTCGACACAAGCCATGACCCTACCTCCTCCTCCAAGAAAGCCACCCTTTCCACACTTGGAGATCATTCCAAGAGTTGAGATGCTCGAGTCCTCCTCGCCACATGCTATGACACTACCGACTCCAAGCAATGCAACGACATCGACAAATACGCACACCTCAAGTGCCAACACTTTGGAGCCTTCTAGTGTCCCCTCTCAAGCTTCTAGTGAGATGAGTGGTGAGAGAGAGATCCACCATAACGTGAGTGAGAGCCACAAGCCCATAATGAGTGGAAAAAGCATGAGTGTTCATAGAGGCCTCGCCTTGTTAGCCACCAAAAGTGAGATGAGAGTTGAGAGCAAAACCCCATTTGTGCTTATTGACACTAACGGCTTACCAACTTTCTCTCCATCTTTGTTGTCTATTTTGCAGAGATTTGGTGACCCTATCAAGCATCCTCGACATCATCGCCTTCTCCACATCCAAGGCTCTCCACATCGCATGAACATCGACACCGACTTGAAGGGTTGGAAGGAGCACTTTCCGCTCATCATGATCCACATGGAGATTGACAAGAGCTTCTACGACAAAGCATCCTCCATCCACATTCCTCAATTCAAGATCTACACGGCGCGTCACAAGGACTTCGACATCAACGCCTTCGACGCCTTCATACCACATGTCAAGATGTGCATGGAGTTCAACAAGCACCTCCACGACAACGACTTCTCCATCTACATCCCCTACGTCAAGATGTACTTGGAGTTCGACAAGCGCGTCAACGACAATGACTACCACGTCTACATCCCCTTCGTCGAGATGCACTTGGAGTTCGACAAGCGCGTCAACGACAATGATCGACCCCTACACTCAACGACTACGCTTCCGCAAGCTCATCCTCATCCACCCATGGAGGATCATGTCAAGATCGTCATCGTCTTTGGACTACACCCTCCACGAGCATACCTTGGCATGATCTTCGATAAGAGCTCAACTTCAACGACTACCGCTTCGCAAGATCTTCCTCAACCATCCACGGGGGGCCATTTCATGATCTTCATCACTTTGGACCGCCCCCACTACGAGCCTACCGTCACATGGACTTCGACAAGCGGCTCAACTTCAACGACATCTTCGTCGTCAAGATTCCTTCTCCCGCTCACATATGGATGGAACGAGAGTCGAGGACGACTCTTTTTCAAGGGGGGGAGATGATGCAGCCCACCGTATTCAACCAAGCACAACATCGACACCCCACAAGGTGAACTCAATCCTATTTCCGTATGTTTCCGGTGTCTTGGTGAACAGTGCTCTACCTCATGAAATCCCCCTCTACATGCATAGGTGGGATCACCACACGGAGACCCAAGACGGTGCCCAAGATGCTCAAGAACACATCCGAGAAGGGGCACATGAAGCTAGGGAAGAAGCAGGTGAAGACGGCGTCAAGTTCGGAGCTCACCCCCGGCCAGGCCGGCCTCCCCCTCCACCTCAGGCCGGACCCCTGGCCGAACGGGCCGGCCTCAAGGCCGGCCTGGCTCTCCCCACCCCGGCCCCAGGCCGGGCACCCCACAGAGGGGGCCGGCCTCAAGGCCGGCCTGGCCCCTTCCCACCCCGGCCCCAGGCCGGCCTGGGCCTCCAGGCCAGCCTCTGCGCCCCACCCTGGCCCCAGGCCGGGTCCCAGGCCGGCCAGGCCGGCTCCCAGGCCGGGGTGGCCCCGAAATGCACGGAAATTGCCCGTTTTGGCACCGTTTCGACCCCCGTTTCGACCCGGAGCTATATAAGGGACCTCGGTGGCTAGATCTAGGGTTTAGGGATGATTTGAGAACTTCGGGCTTTGCCCTTGTATCCCTCTTGTGAGGTGACTCCTCTTACGAGGCTACTCCTTAGATGTGTATCTAGGACCGTATCAAGATCTCTACAAGGAGCTACTCTTTCACCTTGTGATTCTAGTAGTGCTTGCCAACCTTCCCCTTTGGGCTTCTGTTGGATCGGTGGACCGACCGGTGAGAGAAATCGGTTTCAATTAGCGTGTTGTTGACTTGGGTTTGCGATCCCTCGTAGGCTTCACGAGTTATCTTCCCCCTTTTGTGTTTCCGCGCGTTTGCCCTCGATTTCCCCTCGATTCCCCTCTCGTGTTCATCGTGTTCATCGCGTTCTTCGTGCGTTCTTCGTTCGTTCTTGTCGATTCGTGAAGATCGGGCCAACTTAGAGGTCAACACCTTCATCAGAAAGGAACACAATGGTTCATGTGAGTGAATACTTGCCTGCAAACTCATCAGCCTGGTACTGAGCTAGATCCTCAGAAGGGGTGTCGTAAGTATCGTCGGTCTCAACGTCGTCGTCCATCCGAGAAGAAGCAAACAAACAACGCAGAGTGACAAACAATCAATAACATGGCATAATGCACAAACATGGGATGACGCATGACCATTTAATTGATGCATCAAAAATAACTAGTTGACAAGATAACATGTTTAAATGGACCCATATGCAATTGGATTGCATATGGAAAGGTCCATGAGTTAAGGTTGAAATAATTGTTCTACAACTAATCATCATGTGTAAGTGAATTAGCATGATGCATGGATGAGGAAAACAGAAAGAAAACAACAATAGGATCAAATTGAAATAAAGTTTACCAAGTTTGGAATTTTAGTTATTAAGTTATGAAATTTTGGTTCCTTAAAGGAGTTACACAAGCATTTGTTGTTTTCACCAATTTTAATTGTTCAAAATAGACAATGAAGTTCATAATTGGAAAGAACACAAAATTTTAGGTGGAATACATGTTTCACTTGTTGAAAAAGGATTTAGAATAAATTACTTATGAATTAAACAAGTTTAAACAAGATTTAAATGAATTTAATTCAAGTATGAATTTATTTGAATTTTTATTTGTTCAAAACATTAAATCAAATTCATATTTGAAAAGTTTATACTTTTATGGTTTGAAAACATATTTTATAAGTTCAAAAATAATTTAATTTGAGCAAGTTATGAATTTAGCAAATTTAAATGATTTAAACAAGGTTTAAATTATTTAACCAATTTTAATTATTCAAAACATAAAATAAAGTTTATATTTGGGAAGGTGGTTTAATTTAGCATTGAAAACATATTTCATTTGTTGAAAATGGATTTAAAATGAGCAAGTTATTAATTTGACAATTTTAAATGCATTAATTAAGAAACAGTTGTTTTCAACAATTTAATTTATTTAAAACAGAACACAAAGTTGATATTTGCAAAGTACATGAAAAAAATGGAAAACATATTTGGTTAATTTGGAATTTTTATGCCCAAGTTATGAATTTTGCAAAATTAAGTGAATTAAACAAGGATTCAAATATTTCACCAATTTAAAATATTCAAAACAGTAAACAAAATTTATATTTGTGTAGAGAATTTAATTTGGTATTGAAAACATATTTAAAATGTTGAATTTGGAGTTGAAATGAATTATTTAAGCAATTTCCAAAATTAGGTATTATTCTGCCATTTTAAACAATAGTCAGGGATCTAGAAATATTTTCAGGACCTAGAATATTACTACCAGGACTGGTGTGCAATTTGGACTTTGTGCTGGATCTGAAAAAAGATGGAAAAAAGGTTGGGTTTATTGCGCAGGGGTGGGATTCGAACCCACCACCTCTGCTGTGCGCACAAGGGGCAGTAACCACTGCGGTGGCTGTTCGATCGTTGACAGGTACGGGGAACTCGGAGGGATATGCTTCAGTTAACTGCTAACTGAACTTTTGCTGCAGGTTCAGAGACTGCACCAGCGATAGGGGAGGGCTGCCGGCGGCAGCGACTCGCCGCTGCTGCGGTTCGCCGTGGCTGCGGTGCTGCGCGTGTGCGTCGTGGTGCAGAGGGTACAGCGAGAGGGGGGAGAGACGAGGGGGAAAGCTCACCGCGAGGGAGGCGAAGGAGAAGGGGACGGTGGCGGTGCAGGGAGGTGGCCGGCGATGTCGTGGACGGCGGCGGCGACGTGCTGGTTCCCGGTCCGAGCTGAGGGGTGGAGGATGACGAGGGAGGCGAGGGGGATCCATTCCCGCCGCCAGCCTGGAAGGTGGGGCAGCCAAACGACGGCGATCGCCGGAGAGGGAGGAAGGTGAGGCTCGGTTGGTGTTTGGGGTTCAGGTTCAGATAGTTACAGAGAGGGGTGGAGCAGAGAGGATAAGAATGGAGGCGGGGGAGAGGGAGAAGGAGAAAGAATTAGAGCAGAGGGAGAGGGAGCCCTCGGGCTAGGGTTATAGGGGGAGGGGGAGGAGCTCAGCCGGTGCTGCTGCTTCTCTGCAACGTGGACATGCCCGATGGCATGCCGTACGAGAGGAGGAAGAAAGAGGGGGGTACGGGCCAGGGGGCTAGGTGGGCTGGGCCTGGCTGGCCTGCCCCTCTCTCCCTTTGTTGTTTTCTTTTTTTTTGTTCTATTTTTTTTTTTGCAGATTTGAGAAAGGGAGAAAAGGATGGGGTTTTAGTTATTAGAAAATTAGGAAAAAATTTGTAGTGCTTATTTATTGTAACAGCAACTTAGTGCCACTTTGGTTTTCCAAAAATTTCAAAATTAGTTGTTGTTTGTAAATTTGATTGAATTTAAGTAATTTGGATATTAGATGAATAAGGGTGACATTAAGCAATTTAAAAGCTTTTGAATTCAAGTTTATTTGAAACAAAGGATTGAGTTGTTTTGTAATTTTCATAAACTTCAACATGGTTGCTGTTTTGGAAATTAATTGAATTTGAAAGGAATTTGAATTAAGTGAATTTGCTATTAAATGAATTATTGAAACTTAAACAATTTGATGGTTTGAAATTTATAGTTTAATGGAAACAACTTGATGTTTTGATTTGGATATTTTTATTTGAAAATTGTAACAGCACAAGTATGAAACAAAAGGTTTGAAATTTGATTTGAAATTCAAATAGAAAACAAGGGAAAACAAAGGAAAATAGAGGAAAACAAATGGAAAACAAAGCAAAACAAATGCAATGAACATGATGTCATGATGCAAAACATAAAATAACAGAGAGCAAACATTCTAATGGCTATTTTTCATACTTGGGATGTTACATTCTTCCTTGTGTAGGCCTCGTGGATGTCCTGAAATTTTCGGCAGTCCTTGAGGAGGTGAGTTGCCTTGGTATTTCCTGTGCGCTTATCTGTGAATAGATGTAGCGTGCAGTAACCGTCTAGGTCTTCCTAGGGGGTTTTGTCATCTGGCTTTGGCTTCCATTCGCGATTTCCACGAGGTCCGCTGTCGTGATGTTTGGTGAATTCTGCCGCCACCAATTCTTCTCGATCGTCGTGTTCGTAGTGTCTCCTTTTCTTCTTTCGACCATGGCGATCTTCCTCAGGTGCGGGTGAGGATTTTTCTCATTGCGCACAGAATCTTCACCATTGGCCCATCTGTCGACTATTGCCATCAATTCCCCGATGGTTTTGGGCGCAGCCCGTCCGAGTTCTTCTCGGAAAGCTGTGCGTCGAGCTCCTTTGGTGAAAGCCTCGACCGCAACTTCTTCAGATATGTCTCCTGCCGTATTCTTGAGCGTGGTCCATCGCTGAATATATTCGCGAGTAGACTCGCCACTTTTCTGTTTGCATGCCCGTAGCTCCTCTATAGACGCGGGCCTTTTGTATGTTGCTTGGAAGTTTTTGCGGAAGTCGTAGGTTAGATCGTCCCATGACCCGTAGCACGCCTTTGGTCTTCCTTCGATCCAGCTGCGTGCAGCGCCTACGAGGTGTAGATTCAGGTACTGCATGGCCGTTGTCTTATTCCCACGTTGGCATTTTACTGCCGTGAGGTAATCTGATAGCCAAGACTTGGGCTCTAGCGACCCGTCATATTTTGGGACTTCTGTCGTGAGTCTGAACCTTTTGGACATCGGTGTCTCGCGGATGTCGCGGGTGAAGCACAACGTGCCGCAGGCCTCCTCGTCGGAAGACGCGGATAATGATCGCGCACGTTTCTGATTGCTCGTGCCCTGTTGACTTTGTTCTGCGTGCTGTCGTTTCGCGCATCGTATCCAGGCCGGTCGCGATTATCTTCTTTCCGCGGCTCCCTATTGCGGTGTCGCGAGCGACTGCTGTGACATCGTGGACTCCGATCACGATCTCTCGGGCTGTCGTCGCTGCTACTCGGACTGTCGCCACGGCGCCGGGATTCTTTTCCTCGGGAGCGACGAGGCGATTCTTCCTTAGCGGTGACGTGTTCCCGCGACGGCAGGGTGTTTCCTTGTCTTTCCGAGGTTTTTTTTCAGTTTCTTGTGCTGCCGCGTTCCGGCGTGGTTGGGCGGCGATTTTTGCGGCTGCCATACCTAGCCCCTTCTGGACATGTCGATACTGCTCTGCGCAGGGATCGTTTTCGCCTGGTTGGTTCGCCTGTAAGTAGGTGGCTGCTGCCAAGACTGCGGCGGCGGGATTTGTTGGGTGCATGTTGCCGTCGTCGTCGACGTGCATGAGGGATGTCTTGAGTGTTTTGCTGATTCCGCTGAGGGATTCGCGATCCATGGCAGCGGTCTTTGAGACGTATCTCTTCTTCGAGGGATTGTTTCCCACTGAGCGAGTGTGAGAGAGGGCCGCAGGGCATGCGCTTGACTCGTCTTCCGCTTTCTTACGCAATTCCAGATTCTTGCGAGCTTCATTGATCAGTCGCCCCGCTCGCACCAGATGATAGTGGTACGCGGTTAGATCTTCCTGAGGAGCTCCATCCGCGATTGGCTGGCCCTGATGTACAGCCTCCTTTGCTCTGACCCAGGCGTCGCGTGAGACCTTGATGCATTCTCGCTCCTTCAGGATTTCCTCCGTTTCTGCGGGTGGTCAGTTGATCCTGCCATGCAGACCTGGGCCAGATATGGCTTGCGAGTCCTAGTTGTGAGCTGACAGCTTCTACCAACCCGAGAAGGTTCTTCAGCCGCGATAGTGTGGAAGTTGCGGATGCTGGGGCGGATAGATCCGCCACTGGGCGCTAGGTCGTGACCAATATCGTCGGATGGCGAGTCGAAGGTTACCGGGCTTGAGACGGACTCGGAGTCCGATTCGCCGAGATCAATCTGCTCGAGGAAGTGTAAGATCCCCGCCTTGTTGGCGTGGAAGTGGAGGCTCCCGAACGTCAGACTGACGCTTTTCTCCAGCTGGCTGAATGCCAAGCACGATTTCGGCGAGTGGGGCGCGACGATGATCGACCTGAATCGGATCGGATCTGCTGAAGTCGAGGTTCCGGGGCTCCAACTGAAGGTTGGCGATGATGAGGCCGAAGACGCCGTAGATCCAGCGCCCACCGTTCCCACAGACGGCGCCAATTGTCGAATAGTCATCTCAACAAGTCCCTCGGATGGACCGATAGGGTTTCGATTAGGAGAACGTGTAGGCGCTAGTGACGATCGTCGGCTAACAGGGGGGCAAGATTTACCCAGGTTCGGGGCCATCCTAGAGGTAAAACCCTTACTCCTGCTCTGTCGATCTATATTATCAATAGATCAGTTACAATGGGGGGTGCTCGAATTGAGAGTACGGACTCGAGTTCAAGGCTTTGGTGGTGTGTGATTGCTTGGATCCCCCTCTCGGTGGTTCTCCTGGCCTTATATAGGTGGCCAGGTCTCGAACTATACCCGGGGGGTTACAAACCCTAGCTTAGGTCGGTTACAAGTTTCCTTCTTGACCCGCAAGGCTTTGCGGGTGGGCCTTCGATTGGGCCTTCTAGAACTGTTGGTGTCACCTTTCCTTGGGCTTAGGTCTTGGGCCTCGGACCGGGTAACCTCACCCGATAGGTCCAGGATTCATCCCCACGTCAACACC
>JAPCYS010002793.1:0-63376 GCA_028641055.1 Alopecurus myosuroides | reverse complement strand
GACAAAAATCCCACTAGTTTGTACTACCTCCGTTCCATAATATAAGGCGCATTTCATTTGATTTGACCGACCCCTTGACCAACAATTAATCTATCAATACGTAATATATTCGACATATAAGCGATATCATTGTATTTCCACTCAAAAGTATTTTCTTATGATTATGAGTTTTATCATAAAAGTTTCATATTAAATGAGTAAATTTTGGTCAAAGGAAACAATATACGCCTTATATTTTGGAACGGAGGCAGTATGTTTGTATTCGAGAGCTACTTGATGAGCAATTTGTTGAATTCTTGATGAACTAGTTATATATGTATGAACTATTTGCTTGTGTTGTAATAATAACTATTTTTTTCTGTTGATTTTGTGTCTGTTTGAATAGTTTGTTGCATGTATTTGGTTGTCTGAGGTTTGTGCAGCCGCACACGCTTGGAAAAATGCATAATAACAATTTGGGCATGTGAAATCGCATCCTCCCCGCACGCCGCTGCAAACATCTTTTAGCACTAATTTGATGCTGCAAGCATGTTTTATGGCGCGAGTATAGGGCCACTGCTTGAGATTCATATATATATATATATAGTAAGGTAAAGTTATGATCATTCTTTTATAAATCGGCTAGTATTATAAAGTTTCTTCGCGAAGGATATGGTTATTAGAAATGTTGGACCGAAAAAGATGTGTGAGTGAATACCTCTCAAACTATTTTTGTAAGCAGTATGTAGCCCAAGGTTGGTTGTCTCATCGTCATGATGGTCTTGTCCTGGAAGCAACCAAAGTGCTGCGTACTGGTGTAGAAAGTTAGTATTTCCTCCATCCTGGTGTATAAGGCACATATAGCAATTCTCTAGGCCATAGGTATTTATTAATTGGGGTTTAAACATTACATGCATTGGTGGCGAGAGACGGAGAGAGCCAACCACCCATTAATTAGAAGAGAATTAATGCAAAATGCGACTAAGAGATGAAACTGCAAGTTTTTGGTAGGTAAATACTATGTATCTGAGTCCGACGCGAAGCATATTGCCGTACCTCACCAGCACCGTCCATCTTGTTTCAGAATTGGCCCTGTTTTGCAATAAAAAAATCCCCATTAACCACATGAGGTTGACCGCCTTAAATCACTAAATTTCCGCTTCCCCAAAATACTCCCCGAACCTCCAGGATAACTTTCTTTTTGTGCAAAATTTGATCAAACAAGTCAAGACCAGAAAAATACCAACAATTTTCCTGAAGCTTGATTTTGCTAGAGCCGGACTCGTTCGCTAGGAATTTTTGCTTGACCTGATGGATAATCTTGGCTTCGGACCAAGGTGGCGCGACATGGTTACTCTGCTCACTACTAGGAAAATGGGTTTTAACGACAAGATATTTGGTCGTTAAAAGTCTGATTTTGGTCGTAAAAAGTCATCAACGACCACAATATGGTGGTCGTTAGTTGTCGTTATAGGCTCCGTCGTTAAAAGTAATAACGACCACAAACTGTTTTCGGTCGTTATTTTTCTAACGACCATACATAGTGTCGTCGTTAATTATGAGACTTTAACGACCACAATTTCACTATTAACGACCAGTTTTGTTATCGCTAATAATGTTCCGATGTTCACGAGAGTGCCGTTAACGACCACAATTTTGATAGCCTTTAGCGACCACTTTTTAGGTTGTACGTACAAGTAACTGTCTTCTAGAATAAGAACGATTATTTTATGTGGCATACAACATCTCAAAATTAAGAACTAGAGTAACGTAGAAACAAAGAGCCCAAACAACAGTCAACCTATTTTTATTAATCAAAATCACATAGACCGAGAAAATCTCCACATATAATTCTGGTATTAAATACCATTCAACAAATATGAATGAAAATACCTCTGTCTTATCTCTAACAGGGAATCCAAAAAACTAGAATATATTAAACTTATTAGTCTACAGCCGAGGGACACCGATTAGGCTGGTCACAATGGGGAGGAACTTAGCAGGAACATCACACACTTCAATACAACTTTGCCTATGTGGCACGTATTTAATGAAGAGAGAGGTGCTTGTGGTAACTAACTAAGTTACCGGAACATCACACACTCACTACTGGAATCAGACACTTCGCCGTGTATCAGAAAGACTCGGCGAAGGACGAAAAATACTCGGCAACCTCTTTGACGAGTGCCACACTCGGCACAGGTCACTCGGTCACTCGGCGTCGTTCATCTCGGCAATCGGAACTTTGCCGAGTGTCAGACCACGGGATGCTCGGCAACCTTTTTGCCGAGTATTTTCCGTGCACACTCGGCAAAGTTTCCTGAAACAGGTTCCGTCCTTAGTCCCATAACGGAACGGTGCTCGACACTTTGCCGAGTGCAACACTCGGCAAAGTTCCTGGGCCCAGGCGTCCATGGTAGCGCCACGTGGTCTGTACGCCGAGTGTCGTGACACTCGGCAAAGAGGCAGGCCCTGTTCGCCGAGTGGCCGCTTTGCCGAGTAGCATAGTGCTCAGCCGAGTGCCTGTACGCCGAGTGTCGTGGCACTCGGCAAAGATCAGAAACACTACGCCGAGTGCCTGAGTTTGCCGAGTGTCTGTTCGCCGAGCGTACACACTCCACCGAGTGGGGACTATGCCGAGTGCCGTGACACTCGGCATAGTCCCCTCCCGTGTACGCCGAGCCCAGGTTTGCCGAGTGTCGCACTCGGCAAAGAGGTTGCCCAGGCGACCAAATGGCACCTGGAAGCAAACTTTGCCGAGTGTTTTGTTGGCCACTCGGCAAAGACTTGCTCCCAGGTGCCATTTGGGTCGCCTGGGCAACCTCTTTGCCGAGTGTAACACTCGCATAGTGACCATTTGGGTCTTTGCCGAGTGCAACACTCGGCAAAGAGGTTGCAATTTTAACAGAAACTGTCTGCATTTGCTTCATTCCCGCAATCAAATCACAAATCACATATTTTTCAAATGTTTCAGTACCACAATACTCAAAACAGACATATTGCAACAAAATAGCAAGAAATGCATAATATACTTCATATTTAGCTCCACAAACACAGAATACACATATTTGCACCAAAATAGAAACAAATGCATAATATACTTAATATTTAGCTCCACAAACACAGAATGCATGACACAAAGGTTTAAACGCCATCCTACACGCATCCTAAGTAGTTCAAAAGTTCACAAGTTCAATATGGCCTATGGCAGACAGTTTCATCATCGTCTATGGAGCCACAACAATGACGGAGGTCTACGGAGCCGACTCGTCACCGTCAGCTCGAGATCCGTCCTGCTCCATGTCGTTCTGGGTTCCCGATGATGAAGCATTTCCCTATAAAGATCCATATTAGTCGACTAATCTGGAAAAAATGAATCAGTTAACAAGCTGCAAGCCAACTTACCAAGTTGAGGTTGAACGGCGGTAGAGGAGGTAGAGGAGGAGCTGATGGATCCCGTGGAAGAGCGCTGACCATCTGCAAAGATCAAAAGAGATAGACCGGTGAGTTTACACGCATATAATGATGAATGGAACTAAAAGGGGTGAAAATAATACCTGCATCATTGCTTGCATCCATGCATGCTGGCTACTCATCTGCGCCTCCATTCTTTGGACCTTCTCTTGGGACTCCATCGCGATCCGCTTGTTTTCATCAACTTCATCCTACGGATGTTTAATGTCAACAATTGCGCAACGGAAACAAGATATACGGGTGCTGAAGAATGATTGTACCTGCATAGCGGCGATGGCATCTAGTCCTGGCCGTGGGCGACGCTCGATAGAGGGCGATGAGCTGACCGACCTCGCACGGATCTGGGAGAGTGTGGGTGTACCTGTGGTATCGAAGGCGCCATTGGCGAAGGCAAATCTGCCGTTCCTTCGACCCTCTCCCGCAACCATAGCAACCTGTGGATCATAGGGGGCCGTGAAGGGTCACAGTCAGGGCCGTGCTTCTCCTTCATCTTCTCGACGTACTTGTCCCACTTCTTGCCGGTTTGCGAGTTGATCCACTGCTGATCAGCCGGTACATCCGGTTTCAGCACCTTGGGAGTCCGGGTCCTACGGAAGGCCTGCATGCGATTGATCTTATTGCCCTTCTCGCCTAAAATTGAAAGCAGAAGTATATAGAACAAAACCTATAAAGTTAGAAAGAACATTGCATTGAAAAGGAAAAATATGAACGGTTATTTACCTCTCTCTGGACGATGCCGGTGAGGGTGAGGCCGCCCTGACGGTGTCCCTCGCCTAGCAGAAGACGCCGGGCCCGGCACGCGGCGTGTTCCGCCTTGTACCCGTCGCTCACCCACTTCGCGACCATCACCTTATAGCAAGGCAGCTTGTTGGCCAGCCACTGAGGCACCACCTGTTTGAAAAAATTAGAGCCACGTGAGACCACCCGGCGGCCATATACGAATAACTATAAAGACTATGTCCTTACCTTCAAGTATTGGACCTCGGACAAGTGAATCAGTCGGGCGTCCTTCTTGGACAACGTGGTGTTCAAGTATTTGGCGTAGAACTTAACCACGCACAGCACACGCGCCTCGTAGTGCATGTCACGGATAACCTTCTTGGCCATCTTGATCAGCACAGCCGTGGCCCTAGCCTCTTCCCCCTCGACGCAGGTGAAGTAGTCCTACAACCATTGCAGAAAATTAAGACATTAGCACGATATATATATATTTCACGAAAGATATTGCCCTAAAACCATTTAGCATTGGAAAATATACTAACCCAGAAATCTGTAATCACCCAGGTGCCTAAGTGGTCGTACACCCGGCCCCACTTGTCCGCCACATCGGGCACCTGCTCGTAGTGCTTCCAGGAAGCAGCGGGCTCCTCCTTGCCATCCAGGTGACCAAGCCTGGGAAATGCTTCTTGCAAAGAAGCCCAAGGATGCCGCTCATGGGCCGTGGTGGCCTGGGCCCCACATACGCCAAGGACCTGCACGTGCACAAAAGAAAAACAAGCTAGTTAGTTATGTTTTGATGAAAAATTAATATAGCAAAAATGTAGCAACGATGATTAACAATCACTTACGTGTCGTCGTCCGGTCTGACCAAGTGGTGCCGGTGGGGGTATGGCGGCTCAGGTAGCCGCGTGGGCCCGCGCAGAAAAGGTTTCTTGTCCGCGGGCCACACTTTCCCTAGCTGGGGGAGCGGGTGTGCGAACAAGTCCTCGTCCTCCTCGGACTCCGGGTCCGAGGGCTGCTGCTCCTCCTCCTCGTCCCGGTCAGACCCGTCCTCGGCGTCTGACCCCTCCTGCTCGTGCTCCTCCTCCTCCTCCTGCTCCTCATCCTCCTGCTCCTCCTCCTCGTCAAAGAAGTAACCTCGGGCAAGGGCTCTGTGGGCGAGCAGCCCGGTGCGAACCACGCCCCCCTGGGCGACGGGCCGGGGCTCTCCGTGAGCTAGAGGTCTCCTCCGTGCCCGCGCCGGGCGTCGCAACCCGTCGTCGCCCTATCAGTGTGCGCGCGCCATCCTCAGATCTGGCGTACAAGCCCTGCACATGGGCCTTCTTGGGGGCGCTGCGCTTTAACCCCTTGGGGGCCTGGAACCTGCCATGTTTCACCTGTTATGACACAAGAGGGAACCCGATTAGTACAGGTGATAACAAATGTTAAAAAGTTAAATAAACAAAGAGTAATTCATACAAAGCATATTATGTACATGCAAAAATAAATTAAAGCGCAATTAAAATAGTAAAGTGTCACAATTTCACCTTTTCTGTACTTAAATGTCTAAATATAAACTAGCAGAAGCGCTCATCGTAACCACGGGCTGCTTAAAATCCTGACATTTGTCATGTGCACGATTTTCTGCTGAAAATCTCCTCCCATGAGCTTGAAGAACCTGATCTTGTTCACGGCCATGTGCTCCCAGAAGTAGTGCTCTTGCCACTCCCTGCACCGATATTTTGGTGACCAAAATAACAGCGTAGGGAGTGGCAAGAGCACTACTACTGGGAGCACATGGATGTGAACAAGATCAGATTCTTCAAGCTCATATGGGAGGATTTTGAGCACAAAATCGTAAGTGCTTGGAGACTCTAAGAACCATGACAAACGTCAGGATTTTAAGCGCAAGTAAGTAATAGCAATAAGAAGTTCGGATAGAAAAATAAATCCTGACATTTGTCATGTGCACGATTTTCTGCTGAAAATCTCCTCCCATGAGGTTGAAGAACCTGATCTTGTTCACGCCATGTGCTCCCAGAAGTAGTGCTCTTGCCACTCCCTGCACCGATATTTTGGTGACCAAAATAACAGCGTAGGGAGTGGCAAGAGCACTACTAGTGGGAGCACATGGATGTGAGCAAGATCAGATTCTTCAAGCTCATATGGGAGGAGATTTTGAGCACAAAATCGTAAGTGCTTGGAGACTCTAAGAACCATGACAAACGTCAGGATTTTAAGCGCAAGTAATGTAATAGCAATAAGAAGTTCGGAATAGAAAAATATTACAAGCTATAAGTTTCGAAGTGACACACAAATAGTGAAAACTAAATGCTAATTATACATTGACGGTTACATAGTTGGAACACAAATGGTTCAGAACCCATTGTCTACATCCTTGGGATCATAACTTGGACCGGGATCATCATCGTCGTCGCTATCACGGGTGTACCACCACTCTTCCATGTAGTTCGATGGTGGACCGCTCGGCTCCTCAACATCGGGTATGTGGAGACGTTCAAGTAGTTCCACGTCCTTAGAGTTAAGAACAGCTGATCGTCGTCTTGCTCGCTCTCGCGCCTATGCCATCATCACCGTCGTCTTCTACCATTTCGTCAATTGTGGGCAATCGATGCTGAACCGGCCGGTGAGCCCATCGTCGTCCTCTTGATAGAACTCTCCCTCATAGGTGATGGGGTTTATGCGCTGGTGGTAATCTTCATCGTTTGGAGGAGGTGGTCTACGCGGTCGCACCGTGATCACCACATCCCACCCCTGGACGTTTCATAGTTTTGCATGGGTAGGGGAGATAGAATACTTGGTGGCATGTTGTGCAATGATGTAGACATCATCTCCCCCATAGACAGATGCTCGTTCAATTTCGATCAATCCAATTTCAGGATTTCGTCTCACTCTAGTTGGATCGAACCAATGGCATTTGAATACAACCGGTTCTTCTTGCCGAAATGAAATCGAGCTCATAAATTCCCTCGACGATGCCGAAGTAATCACCACCGCATTCGTGAAGACCCCGAAATTATTTGTCTTCCGGTTCGGCCGTTTCTCATCGTAAGAACGGGTATGGAAGCGATACCCATTCACATCGTAAGATGTGAATGTCTTGAGGGAGTAGGTGAACCCGCGGGCAAGTTGCCGCAACTCGGGACTCATTTCCTTGTCGGTTAAAGCCTACAAGGTCAATAGGAGTGTTACTTAAAGCTAAGATCGGCGT
The DNA here is from genome assembly GCA_028641055.1 of Alopecurus myosuroides. Taxonomy (NCBI): domain Eukaryota; kingdom Viridiplantae; phylum Streptophyta; class Magnoliopsida; order Poales; family Poaceae; genus Alopecurus; species Alopecurus myosuroides. The sequence goes on along the minus strand of JAPCYS010002793.1, from coordinate 55,992 downwards.
AAAATATGTCTCACTAGAAACCATGTAAGATAGAGTGTTACTTTTGTGGCGAACCAACTAATGAAACCGCCGCCTCCTTTGCCACCCTTCTTAAAAATAGTAGTCTTCTCGTCGTAGGTAGGTTCTCGGGAATGATGTTTCCAGGTTTCTTTCTCAAATAACCTAGGTGCGGAATGAAAAAATCGGAGTTAGACACAAACTATGGAATGAAAGCTTGTGAAAAGAAGGTGTTGAGCACTTACTCAATGTAGGGCTTTACTTCCGCCGTGTTCTTCAGGACACACGAGAGAATATCCGTCCATTGTTCATGTGAGTCTACTTGCTCTTGCTTCGCGCCACTTGATCTGCCACCAAGCCCTGCAAGTATGCTAAGCTCGGGTGCATCCGCGGAGTTGGGGTCATTATTGTACCGAGAAACTGGATTATGACGAGTGGGAAGACTTTCATGATAGTACTTTGTCGTAAAGTTTGCCACCTCCTCGTTGAGGGTTGCCTCACATATGGATGCTTCGATGCGACATTTGTTCGTGCTTTTCTCTCTAAGTTTCTTCTGCTCTCTCTCGGTTGAAAACATCCAGCGGTACTGCACAGGGCCACCCAATCGTGCCTCTTCAGCCAGATGCAAGAGCAAGTGTTGCATCGGATTAAAGAAGCCGGGGGGAAAGATCGCCTCTAGGTCCACCAGTAAGCCGGCAACCTGTTCCTCCAACTTAGCAACCACAGCTCGGTCTAATTCCTTGGCACAAAGCTGGCGAAAGAAAAAACTCAACTTGGCTAGCACTAGCCAAATTTCCTCATCAACGTATCCTCGAATCATGACAGGCATGATCCGCTCAATCCATACGTGGTAGTCATGACTCTTGAGCCCTGTTATCCGAAGCCCTGCAAGATTCACTCCCCTCATTATATTAGCTGCGTACCCATCAGGGAAGAAGAGACAGTCCAAGATCCACTGGAGAACTTCTTTCCTTTGGGCCCTAGTCAGGCAGAAAGGGGCCGGTGGCTTCGTCCACGTTTTTTTGGTTTTGGTGGGAGGCTTCATGTTTAAATGTTTCCTGTCACATAGCTCCTCTTGATCGACTCTTGCCTTAACGTTATCCTTCGTCTTCTCAAGATCCATAAGTGTTGCCCAAAGGGCCTCGGCGATATTTTTTCCGTGTGCATGACATCAATGTTATGTGGAAGAAGAAGATCCTGCATGTAAGGGAGCTTCCACAGGCATGAGATGTGAGTCCACTGGTGCCACTCTCCATATCCCAGAAAGCCAGTCCCCTCGGCATTGAGCTCCAGACTTTCTAGCTGAGCCTTCAAGTCTACACCGGTCATCAAAGTTGGTCGTGGAGCATCGACAGCTACATCTTTCGTCCACTTCTTTTTATTTCGCCGTATTTGTGACCAAGACGAAGGAACTGACGATGTTGGTCAAAGCATGAGTATTTTCCACCCTTTTTGAGCCAAAGGAAAGTCACAGCCTGGTAGCACACCGGACAAGGCCACTTCCCATGAGTGCACCAGCCGAAGAATATCGCGCGAGCCGGAAGGTCATGCAGGGAAGTGAAGTACCAAACATACATATCAAAGTGCTTCTTTTCTGCGGCGTCGTATGTCCGTACCCCGGTGTTCCAAGCAATGAGGAGATCATCTACCAGCGGCTCCATGAACACGGACATATTCTTCCCTGGATACTCAGGCCCTGGAATTATCAGCGACAGGAACATGTTCTGCCGTTGCATGCACACGCCGGGGGGGAGGTTCATCGGGATAACAAACATCGTCCAACATCTGTATGAGGCAGACGTCATACCATATGGGTTGAAACCATCGGTTGATAACGCAACGGCTACACTCCTGGGGTCACCCGCTTTCTTCTTATGTTTGCCAACGAAGTCCTTCCATGCTTCACCATCAGACGGATGTATCATCTTATGAGGACGGTACCTCTTCCCGTCTGACGGCCATCTCATCTGTTTCGCAGATTCCTCGGTCATAAAAGCCTTTGGATCCGCGGTATGAATGGAAGATATCGAAGGATCTTTTTGGCGACCGTTAGCTGCGTCTTCTGACCATTACCGGAGTCCACCTCCAGAAACCTAGAGGCCCCGCATTTGACACAGTACTTTGTCTTCTCATGCTCTTTCCTGAACAACATGCAACTCTTCGGACAACAATCTATCTTTTCATACGGCATCTTAAGGGAACCGAGGATTTTTTTCGACTCGTACATGTTCTTTGGAAGAAGGTGTTCCGCCGGCAAGAGGGTGGCAATAACGGTCAGAAATGCATCAAAGGCGGCTATGCTTACATTGTGCTGGCTTTTGACCGCCATAAGCCGCCGATGGCATCAAGTTGAGAAACTCGTGTATGCTCGTGCAATGGTTTTTGTGTCTCAAACAATGTGTCATAGAACTCTTTCGTGCTCTCCTCCACATACTCGGGGCATCTCCCTCACCGGTTGGATTTTCAGGTGCATGTGCAGTAGTGAAATCATCTAATCCTGTCAAAACCGGTATCAAAATCGGTCGATGCATCCTCAGTGCTAGGTGCCACCTTCTTCTTCTTCTTTCTACGGCGTACGGGATCGGCAGACTCGCCATGGTACACCCAACGGTAATAGTTTGGCATAAACCCGTACTTCCCAAGGTGATCAGAAATGACTATCCTCGGTTTCTCTGTCATGTTACGACAACGACTACAGGGGCACCATACATCAGACGAATCGTCAACTCTAGCAAATGCAAATCCAAGAACTGGTTGGTCTTTGTAACCAATCCATTGTCATATCCTTCACACTCGTCGTCGGCCACTGTACATCCACTCGCGTTCCTCCATTTCCACGCTGATGAATGCTCAGACATATTAACATGTGTTTAAAATTTAACATGTTTGTTTAAATTATCTACAACATACTGCAAGTTTTACGCTTTGAATGCAATCCTACATGCCTACTAGGTAAAGATAGGTCCTAATCCCACCCTGGATGTGTAGCTTGTGTTTGTTTTCCATGTCTACTCCTATCCGAGACAAATTTCGGCAGCACCTCCCCGCTGTTCTCCTAATACACGTCTCGACCACGGGGGTCGAGAGAATGTGTACTCGGAGAACAACAGAGAGGCGCCACCGAAATCTGTCTCGGATAGGAGTAGAACATGGAAAACAAACACAGCTACACATCCACGAGCTGTCCAAAAACGTGGACAATTCGAAACAGTCGCGGTTATAAAAATATAAATCTTTGTATAAATATATACAAAGAGTTCTATTTTTATAACTACAACTCTTCCGAACGGGAGACGCCTAGGGTAACGCGACTAGTTTGGTGATCTACAAAAAACAATATAGGGAGGAAAGGAGTGCAAGGGATCCGCATCACTTCTTTCCTCCCTATATGATACCGTACCCTATAAAGAAAATCTAAAGATCGACCGAGGGGAGATTTTTACCCTCAAAGCGTGGCCGGCTGTCGACGAAGATGATCGCAGACGCTCCCGGCCTGCGACGACCCTCCTCAGCAAGTCCCCACCTGCGCCGACGCTCCTGGCCTCAACCTTGATCCATGTCCTGCAAAAGGGAAGATGTAGTGTTATAAACATATACTACTAATTAAGCGAAAATCATACTACTAATTAAGCTGCCAAGAAGTCAATTTTGCCTCAGTTTGCATTGTTCAGAGAGGAGGAAGTTAATTTGTGCCGCATTTTGTGTTTCCTCGTCGATTACAGAGAGGGAAAGCAGCATATAGTACAAAAATATGTTGATTTTCTATCATAGGGCCAAACACATCACATCGTCGATTACAGAGGGAAAGCAGCAATAAGTGATTAGCATCATATTCTTTACCCTTTTGCTCCTTGTGGATAGAGTGGGATTGATGGCAAAAGCAACCAACTATAGTTCGCGATGGTGTCGGTCAACTAGTGCGCTCTGCATCAGTTGATGCTATCTCTCCGAATTCTTGTTATTTTTTTGTATCGTGTTCATATGTGTATAAAACAATTGTCTTTAGAAAAAAATTGCCTCTTCTTTTCCGTAAGAAATTATCACATCTTTATTAAGAACTTTTTACATTTTCAGAGAGTTTCGGGATCCCTTATGTATATAGTTTGTGATGTGCTTATATGATAACATGTATTTTTTAAAGTTCACAGTGCTCAAGCAACTTCTATTGTCTTAACTAATCTTCTCCTCAGAATGAATTTTCCACTTAATTGAAACTATGACATCCTACTTTCTGCTTCCGACGGTTAATTGATCTGTCTTAATACTAAACAGACTAAAAAGAAGATGATGAATTTTGATGTCTATGAACATAGAAATCTCTGAAAATCTCCTCTGAGAAAATGATTCTGGTAACAAATGACATTATTTACTCAATTTTGATGGACTTCAGTTGAACTACCAACTCTACAAGACATGTATTTCTGGTTACTGACAGTAACCGCATTTACCGTTGCACCGTGTTTACGACAGGTCAAGATAACCTTTGCGGTGACAACAAACTGATGATAGGTGAACAGTTATTGAAAAAACTAAAAAATGAAGATATAAAGATGGCAGTCAGCGTTAACAAATATCTTAATTTGAAAGGTTCTGGGGGCCCACGAAGATATGGCCGTAAGAAGAAAAGGGGAATGATCACCTACTGATAAGCCACCAAGTTAAATTCTGATTGGCTCAGTAAAATAAACACCGTATGAAAGAGTACAGACATAATAAGTATAGTAGACTGAATGGCTAGGATGCTATTAGTAATCATTCACATGAGAAAGGAAAAACATATATTAGTAGGTAGAGCTTAATGAATTTTTCTTCATGAAATTATTGCAAGTAATCAGTTACTAGCAGGCAGCAAAATTTAGACTTGATCTGGAACGGATCCCGTATGGCCAATGATAATTCTTGCATGGTCAAAGTGATAAGAACAAGATCGGTCCTCCAAAAGGAAGATGCTCGATAAATAATTAGAATTGTTTTCGCATTTATTTTTCTGGTGACCATACAGCACTGTGAACAACCACACAAACCTCTCAAGTCAATTATAGACAGACAATATTGTTTCCCTTTTGCTTCGTTTTTTGGGGTCCAAAATATCTTACATAAAGTTGCTAGGAATATGCCTGCTAAGTTGATGCTACAACAGACAGCAGCACTAGCATATTCCCTATAGAAAAATATCTAGTATAGCTCTATGTATCAATCATTACAGTATTTTGTTACTTTTTCCAAAGACGAGACTCAAATTCCGATGATATCCTCACACATTTGTTCATATAAGTAGCTTATGCAGCATTTTGTTTAGAATGAAGACACACGTAAATTGGTGATAGGCCTAAAAGGCGTACAATCAACACAACAGTCAATCTCTGTAGACATTCCTGCTACCTTGTATCCATCCCCGAGAGTTATTATTTCAATTAAATGTAAGCCCACTACAATTCCAAATTTCCTCTAAGCAGCAGGAACAAGACTCGGATTCCATATCATCAGAGAACCTGAAAAATAATATCCCGTTCCTACATACCATAACAAAGAACAGCACGGATGTTGCGACTCGATCTTGCAGCGCAGAAATTCACGGATGTACATAGCTCGGACACGAGATACCATGTCCCTAACCGGATCCCCAAACAAGATTGTGAGTACTAATGGTGTAGACCACCACCTTGTGATGCGAACCAACTTGGATGGAGCGAAATAGAGCAATCGGAGAGGCAATATTATTTACCTTCTTGCAGATCGAGGAGGGGGCGGTGGTGGCGGCGGCGTGTCCTGCACATCGAGGAGGGGGCGGTGGTGGGCGGCGGCGCGCGTCGTCAGTGGGGAAGGGAGGAGGAGGTGGCGGCGGCTCGGTGGGGGGAGGGAGGAGGAGGGGCGACGGCGGCTCGATCGATGAGGGAGGCAGGAGGAGGGCGGGGACGAGGGAGGCTGCCGGAGGGGAGGAGGGGCTGGCGGCGGCTAGGTGGGCGGCGGGGCGGAGAGAGGGAGGGATGGCGGCGGCTCGGACGGGGTGAGGGAGGGGAATATGGAAGACGGAGATGAGAGAAAATAGTCGAGGAGAGGGGATAAGTTCTCTGCCGCCAGATTTGTTCCCGGTACACGGCTTTGCCGAGTGTCAATTGTCGGGACACTCGGCAAAGTCCATGGATGCGACTGCCTGTACGGTCTTTGCCGAGTGTCAAGTGTCGGGACACTCGGCAAAGTACCTGGGATGTGATTGCCGGCATGGTTTTTGCCGAGTGTCAAGTGTCTGGACACTCGGCAAAGTTAAAACTTTAATTACTTTAACTACTTTCACCTTGGTCTTTGTTTAAGTATACAACTAATCACATGATAATTAATATTAATTCTTATACCAATTTTAATTACTTTCACTATTGAATAGTCCGTTTACGCGTAGTTTGAGGCTAGCAGTTCCGTCTTTTTCTCCGGAGAGGGGCTCCGGAGCGTCGGGATCCCACCTAAACAATTGTTTTGCCATGCCATGTGTGTTAGAGTGTATCATGGGTGTTGGGTGCCAAAGATACCATCACTCTCTGTGTTGGGGCCTCACCGACGTCGGATTCTCTCTCGCGGGTTCCAGGACTGCTCACACCCCGAAACTCTCGGATCTGACGTAACGGGGGGAATCTTGCAAGGAGGTGGGCCCTACCATTGTCAAGGGTGTTCCTTGGGACTAACATGACACAACCAAGCAACTAGTTCCACTTTGCTACCCACTTCCGGCTCACGCAGGGGGGGCTAGACGCCGGTTCCGTCTTTTTCTACACCGGGGCTAGGGTATCTCCGGAGAGGGGACCCGGAGCGTCGGGATCCCACCTAAACCAATGTTTTGCCATGCCATGTGTGTTAGATTGTATCATGGGTTTTGGGTGCCAAAGATACCATCACTCTCTGTGCCGGGGCCTCACCGACGTCGGATTCTCTCTCGCGGGTTCCAGAACTGCTCACACCCCGAAACTCCCGGATCTGATGGCACTAGGGAATCTTGCAAGTAGGTGGGCCCTACCATTGTCAAGGGTGTTCCTTGGTACTAACATGACACAACCAAGCAACTAGTTCCACTTTGCTACCCACTTCCGGCTCACGCAGGGGGGCTAGACGCCGGTTTCGTCTTTTTCTACACCGGGCTAGGGTATCTCCGGAGAGGGGACCCGGAGCGTCGGGATCCCACCTAAACCAATGTTTTGCCATGCCATGTGTGTTAGATTGTATCATGGGTGTTGGGTGCCAAAGATACCATCACTCTCTGTGCCGGGGCCTCACCGACGTCGGATTCTCTCTCGCGGTTCCAGGACTGCTCACACCCCGAAACTCCCGGATCTGATGACACTAGGGGAATCTTGCAAGCAGGTGGGCCCTACCATTGTCAATGGTGTTCCTTGGGACTAACATGACACAACCAAGCAACTAGTTCCACTTTGCTACCCACTTCCGGCTCACGCAGGGGGGGCTAGACGCCGGTGCCGTCTTTTTCTACACCGGGGCTAGGGTATCTCCGGAGAGGGGACCTGGAGCGTCGGGATCCCACCTAAACCAATGTTTTGCCATGCCATGTGTGTTAGATTGTATCATGGGTGTTGGGTGCCAAAGATAGCATCACTCTCTGTGCCGGGGCCTCACCGACGTCGGATTCTCTCTCGTGGGTTCCAGGACTGCTCACACCCCGAAACTCTCGGATCTGACGTAACGGGGGGATCTTGCAAGTAGGTGGGCCCTACCATTGTCAATGGTGTTCCTTGGGCCTAACATGACACAACCAAGCAACCATTTCCACTTTGCTACCCACTTCCGGCTCACGCAGAGGGGGCTAGACGCCGGTTCCGTCTTTTTCTACACCGGGGCTAGTGTATCTCCGGAGAGGGGACCCGGAGCGTCGGGATCCCACCTAAACCAATGTTTTGCCATGCCATGTGTGTTAGATTGTATCATGGGTGTTGGGTGCCAAAGATAGCATGACTCTCTGTGCCGGGGCCTCACCGACGTCGGATTCTCTCTCGCGGGTTCCAGGACTGCTCACACCCCGAAACTCCCGGATCTGACGTAACGGGGGAATCTTGCAAGTAGGTGGGCCCTACTATTGTCAATGGTTTCCTTGGGCCTAACATGACACAACCAAGCAACCATTTCCACTTTGCTACCCACTTCCGGCTCACGCAGAGGGGGCTAGACGCAGGTTCCGTCTTTTTCTACACCGGGGCTAGTGTATCTCCGGAGAGGGGACCCGGAGCGTCGGGATCCCACATAAACCAATGTTTTGCCATGCCATGTGTGTTAGATTGTATCATGGGTGTTGGGTGCCAAAGAGACCATCACTCTCTGTGTCGGGGCCTCACCGACGTCGGATTCTCTCTCGCGGGTTCCAGGACTTCTCACACCCCGAAACTCCCGGATCTGACGTAACGGGGGGAATCTTGCAAGTATGTGGGCCCTACCATTGTCAATGGTGTTCCTTGGGCCTAACATGACACAACCAAGCAACCATTTCCACTTTGCTACCCACTTCCGGCTCACGCAGAGGGGGCTAGACGCCGGTTCCGTCTTTTTCTACACCGGGGCTAGTGTATCTCCGGAGAGGGGACCCGGAGCGTCGGGATCCCACCTAAACCTATGTTTTTCCATGCCATGTGTGTTAGATTGTATCATGGGTGTTGGGTGCCAAAGATACCATCAGTCTCTGTGCCGGGCCTCACCGACGTCGGATTCTCTCTCGCGGGTTCCAGGACTGCTCACACCCCGAAACTCCCCTGATCGACGTAACGGGGGAATCTTGCAAGTAGGGCCCTACCATTGTCAATGGTGTTCCTTGGGCCTAACATGACACAACCAAGCAACTTCCACTTTGCTACCCACTTCCGGCTCACGCAGAGGGGGCTAGACGCAGGTTCCGTCTTTTTCTACACCGGGCTAGTGTATCTCCGAGAGGGGACCCGGCGCGTCGGGATCCCACCTAAACCAATGTTTTGCCATGGCATGTGTGTATATTGTATCATGGGTGTTGGGTGCCAAAGATACCATCACTCTCTGTGTCGGGGCCTCACCGACGTCGGATTCTCTCTCGCGGGTTCGAGGACTACTCACACCCCGAAACTCCCGGATCTGACGTAACGGGGGGAATCTTGCAAGTAGGTGGGCCCTACCATTGTCAATGGTGTTCCTTGGGCCTAACATGACACAACCAAGCAACCATTTCCACTTTGCTACCCACTTCCGGCTCACGCAGAGGGGGCTAGACGCCGGTTCCGTCTTTTTCTACACCGGGGCTAGTGTATCTCCGGAGAGGGACCCGGAGCGTCGGGATCCCACCTAAACCAATGTTTTGCCATGCCATGTGTGTTAGATTGTATCATGGGTGTTGGGTGCCAAAGATACCATCACTCTCTGTGCCGGGGCCTCACCGACGTCGGATTCTCTCTCGCGGGTTCGAGGACTGCTCACACCCCGAAACTCCCGGATCTGACGTAACGGGGGGAATCTTGCAAGTAGGTGGGCCCTACCATTGTCAATGGTGTTCCTTGGGCCTAACATGACACAACCAAGCAACTAGTTCCACTTTGCTACCCACTTCCGGCTCACGCAGGGGGGCTAGACGCCGGTTCCGTCTTTTCTACACCGGGGCTAGTGTATCTCCGGAGAGGGGACCCGGAGCGTCGGGATCCCACCTAAACCAATGTTTTACCATGCCATGTGTGTTAGATTGTATCATGGGTGTTGGGTGCCAAAGATACCATCACTCTCTGTGCCGGGGCCTCACCGACGTCGGATTCTCTCTCGCGGGTTCCAGGACTGCTCACACCCCGAAACTCCCGGATCTGATGGCACTAGGGGAATCTTGCAAGTAGGTGGGCCCTACCATTGTCAAGGGTGTTCCATGGTACTAACATGACACAACCAAGCAACTAGTTCCACTTTGCTACCCACTTCCGGCTCACGCAGGGGGGGCTAGACGCCGGTTCCGTCTTTTTCTACACCGGGGCTAGGGTATCTCCGGAGAGGGGACCCGGAGCGTCGGGATCCCACCTAAACCAATGTTTTGCCATGCCATGTGTGTTAGATTGTATCATGGGTGTTGGGTGCCAAAGATACCATCACTCTCTGTGCCGGGGCCTCACCGACGTCGGATTCTCTCTCGCGGGTTCCAGGACTGCTCACACCCCGAAACTCCCGGATCTGATGACACTAGGGGAATCTTGCAAGCAGGTGGGCCCTACCATTGTCAATGGTGTTCCTTGGGACTAACATGACACAACCAAGCAACTAGTTCCACTTTGCTACCCACTTCCGGCTCACGCAGGGGGGCTAGACGCCGGTTCCGTCTTTTTCTACACCGGGGCTAGGTATCTCCGGAGAGGGGACCTGGAGCGTCGGGATCCCACCTAAACCAATGTTTTGCCATGCCATGTGTGTTAGATTGTATCATGGGTGTTGGGTGCCAAAGATAGCATCACTCTCTGTGCCGGGGCCTCACCGACGTCGGATTCTCTTCGTGGGTTCCAGGACTGCTCACACCCCGAAACTCTCGATCTGACGTAACGGGGGGATCTTGCAAGTAGGTGGGCCCTACCATTGTCAATGGTGTTCCTTGGGCCTAACATGACACAACCAAGCAACCATTTCCACTTTGCTACCCACTTCCGGCTCACGCAGAGGGGGCTAGACGCCGGTTCCGTCTTTTTCTACACCGGGGCTAGTGTATCTCCGGAGAGGGGACCCGGAGCGTCGGGATCCCACCTAAACCTATGTTTTTCCATGCCATGTGTGTTAGATTGTATTATGGGTGTTGGGTGCCAAAGATACCATCAGTCTCTGTGCCGGGGCCTCACCGACGTCGGATTCTCTCTCGCGGGTTCCAGGACTGCTCACACCCCGAAACTCCCGGATCTGACGTAACGGGGGAATCTTGCAAGTAGGTGGGCCCTACCATTGTCAATGGTGTTCCTTGGGCCTAACATGACACAACCAAGCAACTAGTTCCACTTTGCTACCCACTTCCGGCTCACGCAGAGGGGGCTAGACGCAGGTTCCGTCTTTTTCTACACCGGGCTAGTGTATCTCCGGAGAGGGGACCCGGCGCGTCGGGATCCCACCTAAACCAATGTTTTGCCATGGCATGTGTGTTATATTGTATCATGGGTGTTGGGTGCCAAAGATACCATCACTCTCTGTGTCGGGGCCTCACCGACGTCGGATTCTCTCTCGCGGGTTCGAGGACTGCTCACACCCCGAAACTCCCGGATCTGACGTAACGGGGGGAATCTTGCAAGTAGGTGGGCCCTACCATTGTCAATGGTGTTCCTTGGGCCTAACATGACACAACCAAGCAACCATTTCCACTTTGCTACCCACTTCCGGCTCACGCAGAGGGGGCTAGACGCCGGTTCCGTCTTTTTCTACACCGGGGCTAGTGTATCTCCGGAGAGGGGACCCGAGCGTCGGGATCCCACCTAAACCAATGTTTTGCCATGCCATGTGTGTTAGATTGTATCATGGGTGTTGGGTGCCAAAGATACCATCACTCTCTGTGCCGGGGCCTCACCGACGTCGGATTCTCTCTCGCGGGTTCGAGGACTGCTCACACCCCGAAACTCCCGGATCTGACGTAACGGGGGGAATCTTGCAAGTAGGTGGGCCCTACCATTGTCAATGGTGTTCCTTGGGCCTAACATGACACAACCAAGCAACTAGTTCCACTTTGCTACCCACTTCCGGCTCACGCAGGGGGGCTAGACGCCGGTTCCGTCTTTTTCTACACCGGGGCTAGTGTATCTCCGAGAGGGGACCCGGAGCGTCGGGATCCCACCTAAACCAATGTTTTACCATGCCATGTGTGTTAGATTGTATCATGGGTGTTGGGTGCCAAAGATACCATCACTCTCTGTGCCGGGGCCTCACCGACGTCGGATTCTCTCTCGCGGGTTCCAGGACTGCTCACACCCGAAACTCCCGATCTGATGGCACTAGGGGAATCTTGCAAGTAGGTGGGCCCTACCATTGTCAAGGGTGTTCCATGGTACTAACATGACACAACCAAGCAACTAGTTCCACTTTGCTACCCACTTCCGGCTCACGCAGGGGGGGCTAGACGCCGGTTCCGTCTTTTTCTACACCGGGGCTAGGGTATCTCCGGAGAGGGGACCCGGAGCGTCGGGATCCCACCTAAACCAATGTTTTGCCATGCCATGTGTGTTAGATTGTATCATGGGTGTTGGGTGCCAAAGATACCATCACTCTCTGTGCCGGGGCCTCACCGACGTCGGATTCTCTCTCGCGGGTTCCAGGACTGCTCACACCCCGAAACTCCCGGATCTGATGACACTAGGGGAATCTTGCAAGCAGGTGGGCCCTACCATTGTCAATGGTGTTCCTTGGGACTAACATGACACAACCAAGCAACTAGTTCCACTTTGCTACCCACTTCCGGCTCACGCAGGGGGGGCTAGACGCCGGTTCCATCTTTTTCTACACCGGGGCTAGGGTATCTCCGGAGAGGGGACCTGGAGCGTCGGGATCCCACCTAAACCAATGTTTTGCCATGCCATGTGTGTTAGATTGTATCATGGGTGTTGGGTGCCAAAGATAGCATCACTCTCTGTGCCGGGGCCTCACCGACGTCGGATTCTCTTTCGTGGGTTCCAGGACTGCTCACACCCCGAAACTCTCGGATCTGACGTAACGGGGGGGATCTTGCAAGTAGGTGGGCCCTACCATTGTCAATGGTGTTCCTTGGGCCTAACATGACACAACCAAGCAACCATTTCCACTTTGCTACCCACTTCCGGCTCACGCAGAGGGGGCTAGACGCCGGTTCCGTCTTTTTCTACACGGGGCTAGTGTATCTCCGGAGAGGGGACCCGGAGCGTCGGGATCCCACCTAAACCAATGTTTTGCCATGCCATGTGTGTTAGATTGTATCATGGGTGTTGGGTGCCAAAGATAGCATCACTCTCTGTGCCGGGGCCTCACCGACGTCGGATTCTCTCTCGCGGGTTCCAGGACTGCTCACACCCCGAAACTCCCGGATCTGACGTAACGGGGGGGGAATTGCAAGTAGGTGGGCCCTACTATTGTCAATGGTGTTCCTTGGGCCTAACATGACACAACCAAGCAACCATTTCCACTTTGCTACCCACTTCCGGCTCACGCAGAGGGGCTAGACGCAGGTTCCGTCTTTTTCTACACCGGGGCTAGTGTATCTCCGGAGAGGGGACCCGGAGCGTCGGGATCCCACCTAAACCAATGTTTTGCCATGCCATGTGTGTTAGATTGTATCATGGGTGTTGGGTGCCAAAGATACCATCACTCTCTGTGTCGGGGCCTCACCGACGTCGGATTCTCTCTCGCGGGTTCCAGGACTGCTCACACCCCGAAACTCCCGGATCTGACGTAACGGGGGAATCTTGCAAGTATGTGGGCCCTACCATTGTCAATGGTGTTCCTTGGGCCTAACATGACACAACCAAGCAACCATTTCCACTTTGCTACCCACTTCCGGCTCACGCAGAGGGGGCTAGACGCCGGTTCCGTCTTTTTCTACACCGGGGCTAGTGTATCTCCGGAGAGGGGACCCGGAGCGTCGGATCCCACCTAAACCTATGTTTTTCCATGCCATGTGTGTTAGATTGTATCATGGGTGTTGGGTGCCAAAGATACCATCAGTCTCTGTGCCGGGGCCTCACCGACGTCGGATTCTCTCTCGCGGGTTCCAGGACTGCTCACACCCCGAAACTCCCGGAACTGACGTAACGGGGGAATCTTGCAAGTAGGTGGGACCTACCATTGTCAATGGTGTTCCTTGGGCCTAACATGACACAACCAAGCAACTAGTTCCACTTTGCTACCCACTTCCGGCTCACGCAGAGGGGCTAGACGCAGGTTCCGTCTTTTTCTACACCGGGGCTAGTGTATCTCCGGAGAGGGGACCCGGCGCGTCGGGATCCCACCTAAACCAATTTTTTGCCATGCCATGTGTGTTATATTGTATCATGGGTGTTGGGTGACAAAGATACCATCACTCTCTGTGTCGGGGCCCTCACCGACTCGGATTCTCTCTCTCGCGGGTTCGAGGACTACTCACACCCCGAAACTCCCGGATCTGACGTAACGGGGGGAATCTTGCAAGTAGGTGGGCCCTACCATTGTCAATGGTGTTCCTTGGGCCTAACATGACACAACCAAGCAACCATTTCCACTTTGCTACCCACTTCCGGCTCACGCAGAGGGGGTAGACGCCGGTTCCGTCTTTTTCTACACCGGGGCTAGTGTATCTCCGGAGAGGGGACCCGGAGCGTCGGGATCCCACCTAAACCAATGTTTTGCCATGCCATGTGTGTTAGATTGTATCATGGGTGTTGGGTGCCAAAGATACCATCACTCTCTGTGCCGGGGCCTCACCGACGTCGGATTCTCTCTCGCGGGTTCGAGGACTGCTCACACCCCGAAACTCCCGATCTGACGTAACGGGGGGAATCTTGCAAGTAGGTGGGCCCTACCATTGTCAATGGTGTTCCTTGGGCCTAACATGACACAACCAAGCAACTATTCCACTTTGCTACCCACTTCCGGCTCACGCAGGGGGGCTAGACGCCGGTTCCGTCTTTTTCTACACCGGGGCTAGTGTATCTCCGGAGAGGGACCCGGAGCGTCGGATCCCACCTAAACCAATGTTTTTACCATGCCATGTGTGTTAGATTGTATCATGGGTGTTGGGTGCCAAAGATACCATCACTCTCTGTGCCGGGCCTCACCGACGTCGGATTCTCTCTCGCGGTTCCAGGACTGCTCACACCCCGAAACTCCGGATCTGATGGCACTAGGGGAATCTTGCAAGTAGGTGGGCCCTACCATTGTCAAGGTGTTCCATGGTACTAACATGACACAACCAAGCAACTAGTTCCACTTTGCTACCCACTTCCGGCTCACGCAGGGGGGGCTAGACGCCGGTTCCGTCTTTTTCTACACCGGGGCTAGGGTATCTCGGAGAGGGGACCCGGAGCGTCGGGATCCCACCTAAACCAATGTTTTGCCATGCCATGTGTGTTAGATTGTATCATGGGTGTTGGGTGCCAAAGATACCATCACTCTCTGTGCCGGGGCCTCACCGACGTCGGATTCTCTCTCGCGGGTTCCAGGACTGCTCACACCCCGAAACTCCCGATCTGATGACACTAGGGGAATCTTGCAAGCAGGTGGGCCCTACCATTGTCAATGGTGTTCCTTGGGACTAACATGACACAACCAAGCAACTAGTTCCACTTTGCTACCCACTTCCGGCTCACGCAGGGGGGCTAGACGCCGGTTCCATCTTTTTCTACACCGGGGCTAGGGTATCTCCGGAGAGGGGACCTGGAGCGTCGGGATCCCACCTAAACCAATGTTTTGCCATGCCATGTGTGTTAGATTGTATCATGGGTGTTGGGTGCCAAAGATAGCATCACTCTCTGTGCCGGGGCCTCACCGACGTCGGATTCTCTTTGTGGGTTCCAGGACTGCTCACACCCCGAAACTCTCGGATCTGACGTAACGGGGGGATCTTGCAAGTAGGTGGGCCCTACCATTGTCAATGGTGTTCCTTGGGCCTAACATGACACAACCAAGCACCATTTCCACTTTGCTACCCACTTCCGGCTCACGCAGAGGGGGCTAGACGCCGGTTCCGTCTTTTTCTACACCGGGGCTAGTGTATCTCCGGAGAGGGACCCGGAGCGTCGGGATCCCACCTAAACCAATGTTTTGCCATCCATGTGTGTTAGATTGTATCATGGGTGTTGGGTGCCAAAGATAGCATCACTCTCTGTGCCGGGGCCTCACCGACGTCGGATTCTCTCTCGCGGGTTCCAGGACTGCTCACACCCCGAAACTCCCGGATCTGACGTAACGGGGGAATCTTGCAAGTAGGTGGGCCCTACTATTGTCAATGGTGTTCCTTGGGCCTAACATGACACAACCAAGCAACCATTTCCACTTTGCTACCCACTTCCGGCTCACGCAGAGGGGGCTAGACGCAGGTTCCGTCTTTTTCTACACCGGGGCTAGTGTATCTCCGGAGAGGGGACCCGGAGCGTCGGGATCCCACCTAAACCAATGTTTTGCCATGCCATGTGTGTTAGATTGTATCATGGGTGTTGGGTGCCAAAGATACCATCACTCTCTGTGTCGGGGCCTCACCGACGTCGGATTCTCTCTCGCGTTCCAGGACTGCTCACACCCCGAAACTCCCGGATCTGACGTAACGGGGGGAATCTTGCAAGTATGTGGGCCCTACCATTGTCAATGGTGTTCCTTGGGCCTAACATGACACAACCAAGCAACCATTTCCACTTTGCTACCCACTTCCGGCTCACGCAGAGGGGGCTAGACGCCGGTTCCGTCTTTTTCTACACCGGGGCTAGTGTATCTCCGGAGAGGGGACCCGGAGCGTCGGGATCCCACCTAAACCTATGTTTTTCCATGCCATGTGTGTTAGATTGTATCATGGGTGTTGGGTGCCAAAGATACCATCAGTCTCTGTGCCGGGGCCTCACCGACGTCGGATTCTCTCTCGCGGGTTCCAGGACTGCTCACACCCCGAAACTCCCGGAACTGACGTAACGGGGGGAATCTTGCAAGTAGGTGGGACCTACCATTGTCAATGGTGTTCCTTGGGCCTAACATGACACAACCAAGCAACTAGTTCCACTTTGCTACCCACTTCCGGCTCACGCAGAGGGGGCTAGACGCAGGTTCCGTCTTTTTCTACACCGGGGCTAGTGTATCTCCGGAGAGGGGACCCGGCGCGTCGGGATCCCACCTAAACCAATTTTTTGCCATGCCATGTGTGTTATATTGTATCATGGGTGTTGGGTGACAAAGATACCATCACTCTCTGTGTCGGGGCCTCACCGACGTCGGATTCTCTCTCGCGGGTTCGAGGACTACTCACACCCCGAAACTCCCGGATCTGACGTAACGGGGGGAATCTTGCAAGTAGGTGGGCCCTACCATTGTCAATGGTGTTCCTTGGGCCTAACATGACACAACCAAGCAACCATTTCCACTTTGCTACCCACTTCCGGCTCACGCAGAGGGGGCTAGACGCCGGTTCCGTCTTTTTCTACACCGGGGCTAGTGTATCTCCGGAGAGGGGACCCGGAGCGTCGGGATCCCACCTAAACCAATGTTTTGCCATGCCATGTGTGTTAGATTGTATCATGGGTGTTGGGTGCCAAAGATACCATCACTCTCTGTGCCGGGGCCTCACCGACGTCGGATTCTCTCTCGCGGGTTCGAGGACTGCTCACACCCCGAAACTCCCGGATCTGACGTAACGGGGGGAATCTTGCAAGTAGGTGGGCCCTACCATTGTCAATGGTGTTCCTTGGGATTAACATGACACAACCAAGCAACTAGTTCCACTTTGCTACCCACTTCCGGCTCACGCAGGGGGGGCTAGACGCCGGTTCCGTCTTTTTCTACACCGGGGCTAGTGTATCTCCGGAGAGGGGACCCGGAGCGTCGGGATCCCACCTAAACCAATGTTTTTACCATGCCATGTGTGTTAGATTGTATCATGGGTGTTGGGTGCAAAGATACCATCACTCTCTGTGCCGGGGCCTCACCGACGTCGGATTCTCTCTCGCGGGTTCCAGGACTGCTCACACCCCGAAACTCCCGGATCTGATGGCACTAGGGGAATCTTGCAAGTAGGTGGGCCCTACCATTGTCAAGGGTGTTCCATGGTACTAACATGACACAACCAAGCAACTAGTTCCACTTTGCTACCCACTTCCGGCTCACGCAGGGGGGGCTAGACGTCGGTTCCGTCTTTTTCTACACCAGGGCTAGGGTATCTCCGGAGAGGGGACCCGGAGCGTCGGGATCCCACCTAAAACCAATGTTTTGCCATGCCATGTGTGTTAGATTTTATCATGGGTTTTGGGTGCCAAAGATACCATCACTCTCTGTGCCGGGGCCTCACCGACGTCGGATTCTCTCTCGCGGGTTCCAGGACTGCTCACACCCCGAAACTCCCGGATCTGATGGCACTAGGGGAATCTTGCAAGCAGGTGGGCCCTACCATTGTCAATGGTGTTCCTTGGGACTAAAATGACACAACCAAGCAACTAGTTCCACTTTGCTACCCACTTCCGGCTCACGCAGGGGGGGCTAGACGCCGGTTCCGTCTTTTCTACACCGGGGCTAGGGTATCTCCGGAGAGGGGACCCGGAGCGTCGGGATCCCACCTAAACCAATGTTTTGCCATGCCATGTGTGTTAGATTGTATCATGGGTGTTGGGTGCCAAAGATACCATCACACTCTCTGTGCCGGGGCCTCACCGACGTCGATTCTCTCTCGCGGGTTCGAGGACTACTCACACCCCGAAACTCCCGGATCTGACGTAACGGGGGGAATCTTGCAAGTAGGTGGGCCCTACCATTGTCAATGGTGTTCCTTGGGCCTAACATGACACAACCAAGCAACCATTTCCACTTTGCTACCCACTTCCGGCTCACGCAGAGGGGGCTAGACGCCGGTTCCGTCTTTTTCTACACCGGGGCTAGTGTATCTCCGGAGAGGGGACCCGGAGCGTCGGGATCCCACCTAAACCTATGTTTTGCCATGCCATGTGTGTTAGATTGTATCATGGGTGTTGGGTGCCAAAGATACCATCACTCTCTGTGCCGGGGCCTCACCGACGTCGGATTCTCTCTCGCGGGTTCGAGGACTGCTCACACCCCGAAACTCCCGGATCTGACGTAACGGGGGGAATCTTGCAAGTAGGTGGGCCCTACCATTGTCAATGGTGTTCCTTGGGCCTAACATGACACAACCAAGCAACTAGTTCCACTTTGCTACCCACTTCCGGCTCACGCAGGGGGGGCTAGACGCCGGTTCCGTCTTTTTCTACACCGGGGCTAGTGTATCTCCGGAGAGGGGACCCGGAGCGTCGGGATCCCACCTAAACCAATGTTTTACCATGCCATGTGTGTTAGATTCTATCATGGGTGTTGGGTGCCAAAGATACCATCACTCTCTGTGCCGGGGCCTCACCGACGTCGGATTCTCTCTCGCGGGTTCCAGGACTGCTCACACCCCGAAACTCCCGGATCTGATGGCACTAGGGGAATCTTGCAAGTAGGTGGGCCCTACCATTGTCAAGGGTGTTCCATGGTACTAACATGACACAACCAAGCAACTAGTTCCACTTTGCTACCCACTTCCGGCTCACGCAGGGGGGGCTAGACGTCGGTTCCGTCTTTTTCTACACCGGGGCTAGGGTATCTCCGGAGAGGGGACCCGGAGCGTCGGGATCCCACCTAAACCAATGTTTTGCCATGCCATGTGTGTTAGATTGTATCATGGGTTTTGGGTGCCAAAGATACCATCACTCTCTGTGCCGGGGCCTCACCGACGTCGGATTCTCTCTCGCGGGTTCCAGGACTGCTCACACCCCGAAACTCCCGGATCTGATGGCACTAGGGGAATCTTGCAAGCAGGTGGGCCCTACCATTGTCAATGGTGTTCCTTGGGACTAAAATGACACAACCAAGCAACTAGTTCCACTTTGCTACCCACTTCCGGCTCACGCAGGGGGGCTAGACGCCGGTTCCGTCTTTTTCTACACCGGGGCTAGGGTATCTCCGGAGAGGGGGACCCGGAGCGTCGGGATCCCACCTAAACCAATGTTTTGCCATGCCATGTGTGTTAGATTGTATCATGGGTGTTGGGTGCCAAAGATACCATCACTCTCTGTGCCGGGGCCTCACCGACGTCGGATTCTCTCTCGCGGGTTCGAGGACTGCTCACACCCCGAAACTCCCGGATCTGACGTAACGGGGGGAATCTTGCAAGTAGGTGGGCCCTACCATTGTCAATGGTGTTCCTTGGGCCTAACATGACACAACCAAGCAACTAGTTCACTTTGCTACCCACTTCCGGCTCACGCAGGGGGGGCTAGACGCCGGTTCCGTCTTTTTCTACACCGGGGCTAGTGTATCTCCGGAGAGGGGACCCGGAGCGTCGGGATCCCACCTAAACCAATGTTTTGCCATGCCATGTGTGTTAGATTGTATCATGGGTGTTGGGTGCCAAAGATACCATCACTCTCTGTGCCGGGGCCTCACCGACGTCGGATTCTCTCTCGCGGGTTCCAGGACTGCTCACACCCCGAAACTCCCGGATCTGATGGCACTAGGGGAATCTTGCAAGTAGGTGGGCCCTACCATTGTCAAGGGTGTTCCATGGTACTAACATGACACAACCAACCAACTAGTTCCACTTTGCTACCCACTTCCGGCTCACGCAGGGGGGGCTAGACGTCGGTTCCGTCTTTTTGTACACCGGGGCTAGGGTATCTCCGGAGAGGGGACCCGGAGCGTCGGGATCCCACCTAAACCAATGTTTTGCCATGCCATGTGTGTTAGATTGTATCATGGGTTTTGGGTGCCAAAGATACCATCACTCTCTGTGCCGGGGCCTCACCGACGTCGGATTCTCTCTCGCGGGTTCCAGGACTGCTCACACCCCGAAACTCCCGGATCTGATGGCACTAGGGGAATCTTGCAAGCAGGTGGACCCTACCATTGTCAATGGTGTTCCTTGGGACTAAAATGACACAACCAAGCAACTAGTTCCACTTTGCTACCCACTTCCGGCTCACGCAGGGGGGGCTAGACGCCGGTTCCGTCTTTTTCTACACCGGGGCTAGGGTATCTCCGGAGAGGGGACCCGGAGCGTCGGGATCCCACCTAAACCAATGTTTTGCCATGCCATGTGTGTTAGATTGTATCATGGGTGTTGGGTGCCAAAGATACCATCACTCTCTGTGCCGGGGCCTCACCGACGTCGGATTCTCTCTCGTGGGTTCCAGGACTGCTCACACCCCGAAACTCTCGGATCTGACGTAACGGGGGGAATCTTGCAAGTAGGTGGGCCCTACCATTGTCAATGGTGTTCCTTGGGCCTAACATGACACAACCAAGAAACCATTTCCACTTTGCTACCCACTTCCGTCTCACGCAGAGGGGGCGCGGTTCCGTCTTTTTCTACACCGGGGCTAGTGTATCTCCGGAGAGGGGACCCGGAGCGTCGGGATCCCACCTAAACAATGTTTTGCCATGCCATGTGTGTTAGATTGTATCATGGGTGTTGGGTGCCAAAGATAGCATCACTCTCTGTGTCGGGGCCTCACCGACGTCGGATTCTCTCTCGCGGGTTCCAGGACTGCTCACACCCCGAAACTCCCGGATCTGACGTAACGGGGGGAATCTTGCAAGTAGGTGGGCCCTACCATTGTCAATGGTGTTCCTTGGGCCTAACATGACACAACCAAGCAACCATTTCCACTTTGCTACCCACTTCCGGCTCACGCAGAGGGGGCTAGACGCAGGTTCCGTCTTTTTCTACACCGGGGCTAGTGTATCTCCGGAGAGGGGACCCGGAGCGTCGGGATCCCACCTAAACCAATGTTTTGCCATGCCATGTGTGTTAGATTGTATCATGGGTGTTGGGTGCCAAAGATACCATCACTCTCTGTGCCGGGGCCTCACCGACGTCGGATTCTCTCTCGCGGGTTCCAGGACTGCTCACACCCCGAAACTCCCGGATCTGACGTAACGGGGGGAATCTTGCAAGTAGGGGGGCCCTACCATTGTCAATGGTGTTCCTTGGGCCTAACATGACACAACCAATCAACCATTTCCACTTTGCTACCCACTTCCGGCTCACGCAGAGGGGGCTAGACGCCGGTTCCGTCTTTTTCTACACCGGGGCTAGTGTATCTCCGGAGAGGGGACCCGGAGCGTCGGGATCCCACCTAAACCTATGTTTTGCCATGCCATGTGTGTTAGATTGTATCATGGGTGTTGGGTGCCAAAGATACCATCACTCTCTGTGCCGGGGCCTCACCGACGTCGGATTCTCTCTCGCGGGTTCGAGGACTGCTCACACCCCGAAACTCCCGGATCTGACGTAACGGGGGGAATCTTGCAAGTAGGTGGGCCCTACCATTGTCAATGGTGTTCCTTGGGACTAACATGACACAACCAAGCAACTAGTTCCACTTTGCTACCCACTTCCGGCTCACGCAGAGGGGGCTAGACGCCGGTTCCGTCTTTTTCTACACCGGGGCTAGTGTATCTCCGGAGAGGGGACCCGGAGCGTCGGGATCCCACCTAAACCAATGTTTTGCCATGCCATGTGTGTTAGATTGTATCATGGGTGTTGGGTGCCAAAGATAGCATCACTCTCTGTGCCGGGGCCTCACCAACGTCGGATTCTCTCTCGCGGGTTCGAGGACTGCTCACACCCCGAAACTCCCGGATCTGACGTAACGGGGGGAATCTTGCAAGCAGGTGGGCCCTACCATTGTCAATGGTGTTCCTTGGGACTAACATGACACAACCAAGCAACTAGTTCCACTTTGCTACCCACTTCCGGCTCACGCAGGGGGGGCTAGACGCCGGTTCCGTCTTTTTCTACACCGGGGCTAGGGTATCTCCGGAGAGGGGACCCGGAGCGTCGGGATCCCACCTAAACCAATGTTTTGCCATGCCATGTGTGTTAGATTGTATCATGGGTGTTGGGTGCCAAAGATACCATTACTCTCTGTGCCGGGGCCTCACCGACGTCGGATTCTCTCGTGGGTTCCAGGACTGCTCACACCCCGAAACTCCCGGATCTGATGGCACTAGGGGAATCTTGCAAGTAGGTGGGCCCTACCATTGTCAAGGGTGTTCCTTGGGCCTAACATGACACAACCAAGCAACCATTTCCACTTTTCTACCCACTTCCGGCTCACGCAGAGGGGGCTAGACGCCGGTTCCGTCTTTTTCTACACCGGGGCTAGTGTATCTCCGGAGAGGGGACCCGGAGCGTCGGGATCCCACCTAAACCAATGTTTTGCCATGCCATGTGTGTTAGATTGTATCATGGGTGTTGGGTGCCAAAGATAGCATCACTCTCTGTGCCGGGGCCTCACCGACGTCGGATTCTCTCTAGCGGGTTCCAGGACTGCTCACACCCCGAAACTCCCGGATCTGATGGCACTAGGGGAATCTTGCAAGCAGGTGGGCCCTACCATTGTCAATGGTGTTCCTTGGGACTAACATGACACAACCAAGCAACTAGTTCCACTTTGCTACCCACTTCCGGCTCACGCAGGGGGGGCTACACGCCGGTTCCCTCTTTTTCTACACCGGGGCTAGGGTATCTCCGGAGAGGGGACCCGGAGCGTCGGGATCCCACCTAAACCAATGTTTTGCCATGCCATGTGTGTTAGATTGTATCATGGGTGTTGGGTG
This sequence comes from Alopecurus myosuroides, assembly GCA_028641055.1. NCBI lineage: Eukaryota > Viridiplantae > Streptophyta > Magnoliopsida > Poales > Poaceae > Alopecurus > Alopecurus myosuroides. The sequence continues at coordinate 32,721 of JAPCYS010002793.1, read as the reverse complement.
CCAAAGATAGCATCACTCTCTGTGCCGGGGCCTCACCGACGTCGGATTCTCTCTCGTGGTTTCCAGGACTGCTCACACCCCGAAACTCTCGGATCTGACGTAACGGGGGGAATCTTGCAAGTAGGTGGGCCCTACCATTGTCAATGGTGTTCCTTGGGCCTAACATGACACAACCAAGCAACCATTTCCACTTTGCTACCCACTTCCGGCTCACGCAGAGGGGGCTAGACGCAGGTTCCGTCTTTTTCTACACCGGGGCTAGTGTATCTCCGGAGAGGGGACCCGGAGCGTCGGGATCCCACCTAAACCAATGTTTTGCCATGCCATGTGTGTTAGATTGTATCATGGGTGTTGGGTGCCAAAGATACCATCACTCTCTGTGCCGGGGCCTCACCGTCGTCGGATTCTCTCTCGCGGGTTCCAGGACTGCTCACACCCCGAAACTCCCGGATCTGACGTAACGGGGGGAATCTTGCAAGTAGGTGGGCCCTACCATTGTCAATGGTGTTCCTTGGGCCTAACATGACACAACCAAGCAACTAGTTCCACTTTGCTACCCACTTCCGGCTCACGCAGAGGGGGCTAGACGCCGGTTCCGTCTTTTTCTACACCGGGGCTAGTGTATCTCCGGAGAGGGGACCCGGAGCGTCGGGATCACACCTAAACCAATGTTTTGCCATGCCATGTGTGTTAGATTGTATCATGGGTGTTGGGTGCCAAAGATACCATCACTCTCTGTGCCGGGGCCTCACCGACGTCGGATTCTCTCTCGTGGGTTCCAGGACTGCTCACACCCCGAAACTCCCGGATCTGACGTAACGGGGGGAATCTTGCAAGTAGGTGGGCCCTACCATTGTCAATGGTGTTCCTTGGGCCTAACATGACACAACCAAGCAACAATTTCCACTTTTCTACCCACTTCCGGCTCACGCAGAGGGGGCTAGACGCAGGTTCCGTCTTTTTCTACACCGGGGCTAGTGTATCTCCGGAGAGGGGACCCGGAGCGTCGGGATCCCACCTAAACCTATGTTTTGCCATGCCATGTGTGTTAGATTGTATCATGGGTGTTGTGTGCCAAAGATAGCATCACTCTCTGTGCCGGGGCCTCACCGACGTCGGATTCTCTCTCGCGGGTTCCAGGACTGCTCACACCCCGAAACTCCCGGATCTGACGTAACGGGGGGAATCTTGCAAGTAGGTGGGCCCTACCATTGTCAAGGGTGTTCCTTGGGACTAACATGACACAACCAAGCAACTAGTTCCACTTTTCTACCCACTTCCGGCTCACGCAGAGGGGGCTGTACGCCGGTTCCGTCTTTTTCTACACCGGGGCTAGTGTATCTCCGGAGAGGGGACCCGGAGCGTCGGGATCCCACCTAAACCAATGTTTTGCCATGCCATGTGTGTTAGATTGTATCATGGGTGTTGTGTGCCAAAGATAGCATCACTCTCTGTGCCGGGGCCTCACCGACGTCGGATTCTCTCTCGCGGGTTCCAGGACTGCTCACACCCCCGAAACTCCCGGATCTGACGTAACGGGGGGAATCTTGCATGTAGGTGGGCCCTACCATTGTCAAGGGTGTTCCTTGGGACTAACATGACACAACCAAGCAACTAGTTCCACTTTGCTACCCACTTCCGGCTCACGCAGAGGGGGCTGTACGCAGGTTCCGTCTTTTTCTACACCGGGGCTAGTGTATCTCCGGAGAGGGGACCCGGAGCGTCGGGATCCCACCTAAACCAATTTTTTGCCATGCCATGTGTGTTATATTGTATCATGGGTGTTGTGTGCCAAAGATAGCATCACTCTCTGTGCCGGGGCCTCACCGACGTCGGATTCTCTATCGCGGGTTCCAGGACTGCTCACACCCCAAAACTCCCGGATCTGACGTAACAGGGGGAATCTTGCAAGTAGGTGGGCCCTACCATTGTCAAGGGTGTTCCTTGGGACTAACATGACACAACCAAGCAACTAGTTCCACTTTGCTACCCACTTCCGGCTCACGCAGAGGGGGCTAGACGCCGGTTCCGTCTTTTTCTACACCGGGGCTAGTGTATCTCCGGAGAGGGGACCCGGAGCGTCGGGATCCCACCTAAACCAATGTTTTGCCATGCCATGTGTGTTAGATTGTATCATGGGTGTTGTGTGACAAAGATAGCATCACTCTCTGTGCCGGGGCCTCACCGACGTCGGATTCTCTCTCGCGGGTTCCAGGACTGCTCACACCCCGAAACTCCCGGATCTGACGTAACAGGGGGAATCTTGCAAGTAGGTGGGCCCTACCATTGTCAAGGGTGTTCCTTGGGACTAACATGACACAACCAAGCAACTAGTTCCACTTTGCTACCCACTTCCGGCTCACGCAGAGGGGGCTAGACGCAGGTTCCGTCTTTTTCTACACCGGGGCTAGTGTATCTCCGGAGAGGGGACCCGGAGCGTCGGGATCCCACCTAAACCAATGTTTTGCCATGCCATGTGTGTTAGAGTGTCATGGGTGTTGTGTGCCAAAGATAGCATCACTCTCTGTGCCGGGGCCTCACCGACGTTGGATTCTCTCTCGCGGGTTCCAGGACTGCTCACACCCGAAACTTCCGGATCTGACGTAACAGGGGGAATCTTGCAAGTAGGTGGGCCCTAGCATTGTCAAGGGTGTTCCTTGGGACTAACATGACACAACCAAGCAACTAGTTCCACTTTGCTACCCACTTCCGGCTCACGCAGAGGGGGCTGTACGCAGGTTCCGTCTTTTTCTACACCGGGGCTAGTGTATCTCCGGAGAGGGGACCCGGAGCGTCGGGATCCCACCTAAACCAATGTTTTGCCATGCCATGTGTGTTAGATTGTATCATGGGTGTTGTGTGCCAAAGATAGCATCACTCTCTGTGCCGGGGCCTCACCGACGTCGGATTCTCTATCGCGGTTCCAGGACTGCTCACACCCCAAAACTCCCGGATCTGACGTAACAGGGGGAATCTTGCAAGTAGGTGGGCCCTACCATTGTCAAGGGTGTTCCTAGGGACTAACATGACACAACCAAGCAACTAGTTCCACTTTGCTACCCACTTCCGGCTCACGCAGAGGGGGCTAGACGCCGGTTCCGTCTTTTTCTACACCGGGGCTAGTGTATCTCCGGAGAGGGGACCCGGAGCATCGGGATCCCACCTAAACCAATGTTTTGCCATGCCATGTGTGTTAGATTGTATCATGGGTGTTGTGTGACAAAGATAGCATCACTCTCTGTGCCGGGGCCTCACCGACGTCGGATTCTCTCTCGCGGGTTCCAGGACTGCTCACACCCCGAAACTCCGGATCTGACGTAACAGGGGGAATCTTGCAAGTAGGTGGGCCCTACCATTGTCAAGGGTGTTCCTTGGGACTAACATGACACAACCAAGCAACTAGTTCCACTTTGCTACCCACTTCCGGCTCACGCAGAGGGGGCTAGACGCAGTTTCCGTCTTTTTCTACACCGGGGCTAGTGTATCTCCGGAGAGGGGACCCGGAGCGTCGGGATCCCACCTAAACCAATGTTTTGCCATGCCATGTGTGTTAGATTGTATCATGGGTGTTGTGTGCCAAAGATAGCATCACTCTCTGTGCCGGGGCCTCACCGACGTTGGATTCTCTCTCGCGGGTTCCAGGACTGCTCACACCCGAAACTTCCGGATCTGACGTAACAGGGGGAATCTTGCAAGTAGGTGGGCCCTAGCATTGTCAAGGGTGTTCCTTGGGACTAACATGACACAACCAAGCAACTAGTTCCACTTTGCTACCCACTTCCGGCTCACGCAGAGGGGGCTAGACGCAGGTTCCGTCTTTTTCTACACCGGGGCTAGTGTATCTCCGGAGAGGGGACCCGGAGCGTCGGGATCCCACCTAAACCAATGTTTTGCCATGCCATGTGTGTTAGATTGTATCATGGGTGTTGTGTGCCAAAGATAGCATCACTCTCTGTGCCGGGGCCTCACCGACGTCGGATTCTCTCTCGCGGGTTCCAGGACTGCTCACACCCCGAAACTCCCGGATCTGACGTAACGGGGGAATCTTGCAAGTAGTTGGGCCCTACCATTGTCAAGGGTGTTCCTTGGGACTAACATGACACAACCAAGCAACTAGTTCCACTTTGCTACCACTTCCGGCTCACGCCGAAGTGTGTTCCTTGGGACTAACATGACACTTGAACACACACCACTACGATTATTTTTGAATTTTACGACTAGATTGAAATTCGAAGGAAGCGGGATACACGGCAGTACGTGGATCTAAACATTCTAGGATACATGGACAAACCATTTGTCCCAGCCATCTTGTGGCTCAGGTCTAGTCATACTCCTGCCTAGGCGTATAATACATGTACTCGTAGTCGTCGAAGTCGCCGCCGCCGTCGTCGCTGTCGTCAGATGGGGGCTGAAATGTCGATGGGGGAGCACGCCTGGACTGCGGGTAGTGCAGGCGGGGGTTATCGCCGTTCCTTATGTAGTTCATGACGCCCTGGAGAGTCCGGCCGCGCCACCACAGCCGACGACCAGCCTCGTTGAAGTTCGAAGGAGGCGGGCCGTCCTCCTCGTACCTGGCGAGCGCCCTCTCACGCCGATTGAAGAAGAAGACGTCCCAACCTGCGCGGTAGTTGGGATTCCATTGGGGATACGTCCGCTGCTCCGGTGTCAGCTCGAAGTAGTAGTGGTTCGTGATGGCCGCCCGGCGCGCCAAACCTCGAGGGACAGGAGGGACCGGCACGCCTCCGACGCTCAGCATCCACCCGGCGGGGACGCCGTACCCGGGAGGGCAGGGGTAGTTTGAGGTGCAGAGCTCCTCCGCCTCCGAGTAGGTTAAAGTGGGTACGGTGGAAGACATGGAAGAGTTGGCGCGAAGAAATGGAAGAGTGTGCTGGGTTGTAGATATGTGCTAACGAGCTAGATGCATGTGTGTTTATATAGTGAGAAGAAGCACACGGATCGTGTGTTTTCTTCGAGGTCTTCGGAGCCGTTGGATCTTTCAAGTGATTGTGAGCCGGTGGATCAAAGGTAGGCACACGGATTGTATGCTTGTTTCACTTCTTTGCCGAGTGTCATATCACGAGACACTCGGCAAAGCTATAAACTGCGCGGGAGGAGTTGGCGCGAAGGGAAAATCTTTCGAGGGAGCATTTTTTTGCCGAGTACTACCCTAGACACTCGGCAAAGATTCGAAAAACCACGCGGGAAGAGTTGGCGCGAAGCCACGAAATTTTCAGAGCCTAGTTTGCCGAGTGGTGCACGACGGCACTCGGCAAAGATTCTTAGTATGCCGAGTCACCGTTACGAAAACACTCGGCGAACCCCCGCCACCGTTCCATCACGGTCGAAACGCAAGGTTCGCCACGTGTCAAGGGTGTGTGCCGAGTGTGTTGTTTTTGCCGAGTGTTTGCTTCTGATTCGCCGTCGTATATTTTTACGCCGAGTATGCCCTGCACGGGACACTCGGCACAAACGTTCTACGCCGAGTGTTTACTCTACGCCGAGTGTCGTGTGCAGGGCATACTCGGCATAGTCTCTTTTCGCCGAGTGTTCTTTGTTGCCGAGTGTTTGTTGGGCAGGTGTCGGCGTACAGAGCGGTGTGCCGAGTGGCCCGTGATTTGGCACTCGGCAAAGCCTATGTGACTCGGCGATAATCGATTTTCCAGTAGTGACTCCAAGAAACAATGAGTCTATAGCCTAATAAATGCATTGTTACATGACACTATATACATGTTACTCCCCATTGTGGAGGTAGGAACATAGTCTAGGAAAGCGTGTAGGTTCCTATTTTATGTTACTCCCCATTGTGACCAGCCTTAGAAGCAGTGCTGAATTGTGAATCCGTATCATCTTCATCAGCAACTGCAGACTCCCTCATGCATGTCTCTACATATTACGATGGACTATCAGTCCTACAAAAACATGAATCGTTTATAAGAGTTTCCACATGTGAATAAAGTGGCACAATATATAAGAGCATTTAAAAGTATAATGTAAAGATAGCTTACTTGATCATCCTCAGTGTCACGTGGAATGTTACTTAGAGATTTGGAAGACATATGCCGCTTAATTTTTCCATTTCGTCCACCACATCATCCAACTTTTCTGTTGAGTACTTGTTTATCTTCGTCGTTCTTTTGAAGGTTGGAAACCAATTCATCCTTTACATAATGCTGCACCTTGCAAATCTAGGTACAACAAAATCTAATTAGAATCCTGACTTTTAGAGATATATGTACTCCATAGCGTACTAAACCGGACATGTGTAAAATCTGAAATGTGCACTTGAAGCATTAGTATGAAATCTGAATGGCACAAAGGTTGTTTTAAATTTCTCATAATAATAATAACTGAATGCTGATGTACTGAAAACTATCACTGAATATGCTACAGAAAATCATTGATTGAAAGTAACTACAATATCTATGTCACTGAAAGAGTACTTGTCTTTTGGACGGAAAATGCAGACGGAGCTGCGTTTCATTGCTTTAGAAGGAGGGTACAAGACGCACAGAGGTTTGAAAAACAGAAAAATAAAAACTACAGAAATGGAACACCTTCAAGAACAAAGGCGCACACGAAAGTAATCTGAACTTAGTCGGGTTCTCTAGGTCTATGCAGCAGGAAGCTAGCCTTGGGTAGGCCTGCATCACGCCACAGCTTCGCTTCATCAAGGATGGAAGTGTGGATGCGGTTGAGCGAGGCAGCATTGTTCTGAAAAACTCGGGCATTGCGCTCCTTCCATAGCGTCCACCAGGTTAGATGCACCACCGCGTTCCAGCTCTTGCGGTTCTGCGTCGGCAACAGGGCGCGCATGCAAAGCATCCAATTCTCCAGCGAGGTGACACCTTGTCCGGGGGTGAGAGTAGAGGGAAGCTGGGCCGATGCCACAAGTCTCTCCCAAATCCTGATGATCACCGGGCAGGTGGCCAGAAGGTGCAGCGCCGTCTCTGGCTCGCTCAGGCAGAACACACATGCAGCATTATGGGGCCAACCCTTCTTCATCAAACAGTCTGCGGTGTGGCATTTGCCTAGGATCGCCAGCCAAGCGAAAATGCGGCATTTCAGAGGAGAGTCGCTTTCCCAGATGATGTCACGGTAACAGGTGCGAGTAGAGCCCTCAAACTGCACAGCATAAGCCGAAGCAGAGGTGTAGTTGCCATCGGCAGACAGTCGCCAAGCGACGGTATCTGCAACCTCTTGCAGCTGCACCCCTTCTAATCTCTCATATAGGTCCATGAATTGTAGGACCGCTTCCTCAGGAAGATCCCTCTTGAAGTGGCGAACCCATTTATCGTCTGCCAGGGCAAGCCGGACCGACAAGTTTCTCTTTGTGCAGTGATGGAACAGACATGGCACACGATCAGCAAGAATTTGTCCATCCAACCATGGGTCTCTCCAAAAATTTAGCGTGTTGCCGTCTCCTAGAGAGAAAGTGACAGCGGCATTGAATAGGGATTTCGCCTTCTTGTCGTGTTTCAGCAGTTGAAGCCATGGTTTATCTGGTTGTGTCCAGCCCTGCCACAGCCAACGGACGCGAAGGGCAAGCCCTTTCGCCTGCAAATCTGGAATTGCGAGCCCTCCAAGCTCTTTCGGTCGGCATATGGAACCCCAACGCACAAGGCATCTCCCCCCAATGGCGGTCTCGTCGTTGCTCCATAGAAAGCCCCGGCGCAGCTTGTCAATTGCCTTGACCAACCAAATGGGAGGGTCGATCACTAGCAGCTGGAACACTGTCATCGCAGAGAGAACATGGTTGAGCAACAGCAGTCTTGCGTCTAGGGAAAACGAGCCCTTATTCCAGCCCTTGACCTTGCTCGCCAGCTTGTCAAGAGAGGGTTGGAGATCTGATTTACGAAGCTTGCTGTCGGACAGGGGGATGCCGAGGTAGGTGCAGGGGAAGATCTGGATAGGGCACTGGAAGGTGGTCGCCATTGATTGGGTGTCAAGCAGCTGGCAATTGATTGGGATCATAGAGCTCTTAGCAAAGTTGGTGAACAGTCCGGACGCTTCACCAAAGCACCGTAACATTCGCTTGATCACCATCAGTTCGGCATTGTCTGGGTTGGAGAAAATGACAACATCATCAGCATACATCGAGATACGGCACTGTGGCCTGTGGGGGCATGTTGTTGGGCAGGTTGAGGGCTCCATTGGTCTCAGCGAGCGCGAAGAGCGCGGGGAGGATATCTGAAGCGATGACGAAGAGCATGGGCGAAAGTGGGTCTCCCTGTCTGAGCCCCCGTCTATGCTTGATACAGTCAGTTATTTCCCCATTCACTAGGATTTTTGTAGTGGCCGTGAGCAGAAGACATGCGATCCAATCTCTCCATTTTCTTCCAAAACCTTTGGCTTCAAGTACCTCCAGGAGGAACTCCCATGAGATGGAGTCAAAAGCTTTTTGCAGATCGAGCTTTAGGAGCAGTGCTGGAGTCTTCGTTTGTTTAAACCTTTTTGCTTGTTCTCTCACAAGGACAAAGTTATCATGGATTGCTCTTTTCCTTATGAAGGCACTTTGGCATGGGCTGACCAGCTCGCCAAGTCGGGGACGAAGGCGCAGCGCTAGGATCTTGGTGAACATCTTGGCAAAAAAATGTATTAGACTGATAGGTCTAAAATCCTTGGGGTGTGCTGCATCTGGCGTTTTCGGCAGCAGGATCATCGTGGCAGAATTTAGGAGGTGCAGATTTCTCGAGGTGGCACCTATCACCAGCGACGAGGTGCGGGCTGCGATCATGGACATGTCCTCCGACAAGGCCACGGGCCCTGATGGTTTCACAGCCCTCTTCTTCAAGAAGTGCTGGCCCATAATTCAGTCTGAGTACTTGTCTCACTGTTTATTAGTATGGTGTAAGCAAAATTATAAATCAATTGTATTTCGACAGTCTAACACTTTTATAGACTATATAATATAATAATCATGATGTTCTCCGTCATGTCTTGCTGGGGCGAAGACAACAATGAATTTCTCTACACCTTCTAAGTATTCATCATCTATGGCTCATCAACTTGATTCATCCATGTATTGCTCGGGGCCAGCTCCTATATATTACAACAGTACTGTTTATATAATTACCCTGCATTTATATTTCTCAGTGTAAGGCATACCAGATCATAAAATAAATGAGACCGTATAAGAGCACTAGATGAATGGGTTGTTGAACTGGATAGAGATCAACAATGGCAGAGAAAGGCCTGGCAGCAAAAAACGCATCAGAGGAATGAAGTATACCAATCGATCTGTAGCTGAATTGCGTTGTTGGTGGAGATCAGCGAGGTGGAGCATGGGCGCGCCGGGTAGGTTGGTGGTGGCGACGTGCGCTATTGGTGGCGAGCAGCGAGGTGGAGCATGCGCGCGCCGTATCGGTTGGTGGTGGCGGCCGGCGATGTGGAGCAGGAGTCCGCCGGGTCGTTTGGTGCTGGCGACCGGCGAGGTGCATCGCGGGCGCGCAGGGTAGGAAAATACGGTGCTCCGACTCCTTGGGTAGAAGATGTACTGTAGTACTCCGCGGGACTATGTTCAACCTAGGAGAAGACATGGCGGAGGCGCCGAGGACTAAACACGGGAGGGCAGGAGAGAAAAAACAGGCACACGATGATGGGATCTTAACAAACAATCCTTTTTTCTTTTCTTTTTGATAGCTTCACCCATTTACTTTTTGTTAGTAGTTGCTTAAGGAGGAGACACAAGATGCGATTGAGTTTGTTATCGGGATGTACGCTAACGCTATAAACAGATAGGATCGATCTAAAAAACAGGAACACAAAACATTATTTCCTCAGGGATTAAGACCTAGTCCAGGCGACTAGGGTTTACAGACCTAGTCCAGGCGACTAGGGTTTGGATCTTGTTTCGGTGTGGGCAACAACGGATTGGAGTCGATCTCGGAGTTGAGATCGGAGTAGGAAGGAGAGGGATCACGCGTGGTATAACATCGCTCCTGGCTTCGTTCTCGGAGGAGGCGTCTTGGCACCTGATCAGAATCTTACGGCGACATAGAGGAGGGCGATGGCGAATTCATCGCAGTCCAGTTCTTCTAGTTTTCCTGGAGGGACAGGGCGGCAACAAGAAGAACCAATTGGAGACCTGTTAGAGAGATTGGGAATTGTCGAGGCAGATGAGGCGGATGACTTGATCTTCGAAGATGAACCTGATGCTCCACTTGAGGGATTAAGTGGTTGCGCTAGCACGGGTGCACACGAAAAACCCCTATAGTCAGCAAACGTTTGAGCAACACATGATGATAGCGTGGAGTCCTGCTAGAGAGGTAACAATCAACCACTTGGAGGGAACCTTTTTTACGATCCAATGTTATTGCCTTGGAGATTGGCAAAAGATCGAAGGAGGAGGTCCTTGGCACTTCAGACAAAACGCTGTTAGTATTGAAACGTATGATGGATTATCGCCTACTGATACAGTTGATCTGAATTTTATTACGGTATGGATTCAAATACATAAACTACCAGTTGGCTATCGAAAGAAGGCTCTGATTACAAACCTAGTGGAGAAACGGATGGGCAAGGTATCCGATGTGGAGATAGATGTGCAAGGATTGGGAAACTTCGTTCGAGCTAGAGTGCGAATTGATGTGAGGAAGCCGCTAACTCGTGTGCTTACAATTTCGAGAGGAGGACAATGTGAAGTATATCTGCTGAAATATGAAAAGATTCCACGCTTTTGTGGAGCTTGTGGGGTGCTCGGACACTCTCATCTAGAGTGTGGCTCCGGGGAACATGATGTTGAGAGATTACAGTGGGGGGATTGGCTGTTGGCTGACTGGGATACTTGGCACGGAAAGAGAACCAATATGAGTCGAGGGGGTATTCAGGTCGAGCTCGCAGCGGCCGTAATCAAGCAAGGGCAGAGGAGAGGCAGGCAATGGTTTTGGTGACAATAATGTGAGTTGGAGGCATAACGCATTGGTGTCTGTACCAGTCGCAAGAGACAAAGAGGATGATGGACTTATGGATACGGCGTCCAGCCCTCTTAAACCGGCTGACACAGAGATGCTAGAGAATGAGTTGGCGGATGCAGGTGCAAAAAGAAGATTATTCTCTGATGAAAAAGAGGTTACAAATTCAGAGATTTATGGTACTGGAGGGGTGGCAGTGGCAGTGGAGCAAAAAGAGGGTTCTGATGATTTGCGAGGCAAGATCGTGACTGATTCTGTGGTAACTCGTCCCAAGAGGACAAAGATGACTGGAGCTAACTCCTCATCACTCGGATCGGCGGGCTCCTTTGAGGAGTCTGTCCGGGAGCAATGAGGCTGTTATCTTTGAACTGCCAGGGTTAGGGAAAGACCCGCAGTTCGGTCAGTACTGGATGTCCAGCGAAAGCAAATGCTGATGTTTATTTTTATCGGAAACTCACCTAGATAATTACCCAGCTGATTTGTTAAGGCGACGGTTGAAGATGGATGGTATGATTATTTGCCCCAGTGACGGCAGGAAAGGGGGGCTGCTGCTATATTGGCGTAAAGAGTTTAAGATCCAAATTCTTGAACTTGATCCCATGTTTATTGATGTTAAAATTACTCAAGAAGATGGAATTAGTTGGAGATGCACTGGTATGTATGGCGAATTTAAATGGGACCAGAAATTCAAAACCTGGGATAGAATCAAAAACTTGCATGGTAAGCATAATTTGCCTTGGTTACTGATTGGAGACCTTAATGAAATCCTCTTTTTACACGAGAAGGAGTGGAAACCCAAGACCGTTGCGGTATATGAATGATTTTCAAGATACAATTGATCACTGTAGCCTTCTGGACATGGGATATTGGAGATCCTTTTACGTGGAGACGTGGGAGGATAAGGGAGAGACTTGATCGGGGTCTTATCAATTCGGAGTGGGCACTGCTCTTTCCGAAAGCTGCAATCTCTCATCTCAATTTTTGTAAGTCTGATCATAGGCCTTTGCTCGTGGATACAGAGTACTATTCGGTTGGCACTAGACCGAATTCTAACACGGCAAGGAAATTCGAGGCAAGATGGTTAATTGAAGAGTGCTTTGATGATACTGTTAAAAAAGCATGGAGGACGCGTCCAGACAAGGACCAGATGATGATATTCATCAAAAACTGAATCGGATGCATGACCAGTTCCATGACTGGGACCAAAGAGTGCTAAAAAAAACCAAAACAGAGATTAAGGAGAGCACAAAGGGAGCTAGAGGAGTAATGAGTGGACCAATGAACGACACAAATGAAGAAAAGAGGAAGGAACTGGCTACGTTGATCGAACATTTGCTCGAGTTGGAGGAGGTACAGTGGATGCAGAGATCGCGGGCTAATTGGTTGAAAAATGGTGACCGAAACACATCTTACTTTCATAAATTCGCATTCGCAAGGAGGAAGAGGAATTTTATTAAGAGACTCAAAATCAACAATGATGAGTGGCTCGAAGGAGAAGGTAATCTAAACCCCCATATAGTCAACTATTTTTCTAATTTGTTTTCTTCGGAGGTGTCACAGATTAATGAAGATTTCATAAGTAAAGTACCTAGTAAAGTAACGGAAGAGATGAATACGATGCTGATGAGGGATTTTACGGGAGAAGATGTGCGAAAGGCTGTCTTTAGCATTGGGGACCTCAAAGCCCCCGGGCCCGATGGATTACATGCGATATTTTTCAAGAAATATTGGAGTCTTATTGGAGAAGAAATCACTAAAGAAGTTTTGACGGCCATTAACTCAAAGACTATCCCCAAGTCTTGGAACGATACCACAATTGTTCTGATTCCAAAAAATGATTTGCCAGAGGAGATTACACAATTTCGGCCTATTAGTTTGTGCAATGTCCTTTACAAAATCGTCTCCAAAATGCTATCTTATTGTCTCAAATCTGTCCTTCCGGAGGTTATTTCCCCACAACAGAGTGCTTTTGTTCCTGGGAGACTGATCACGGATAACATTTTGGTGGCCTATGAGTGTGTGCACAAGATAAAAAATCAGAGGATGGAAATAAGGGGCTGTGTGCAGTTAAGCTTGACATGCATAAAGCCTATGATCGGGTGGAGTGGATATTTCTTGAGAGAATCATGTTACAGTTGGGTTTCAATGAGCAATGGGTACAAATGATAATGGCTTGTGTCTGTTCAGTTCAATACAACATAAGGTATAATTCTCAAGAAACCGAATCATTTACCCCCTCCAGAGGTATTAGACAGGAGATCCCCTCTCCCCGTATCTATTTCTGTTGTGTGCAGAGGGTTTGTCTAGTATTTTGCAGTTTGAAGAAGAAGCTGGTGGCATTGAAGGGATAAGAGTGTGCAGGAGTGCACCGTCAGTATCACACCTATTATTCGCTGACGATTCTTTAATCCTTATGAGAGCAGATGTTATAAATGCAGCTTCCTTACAGCAAGTATTGGATTCCTATTGCGCTAATTCGGGGCAAATGGTCAGTTTGGCTAAATCTAGTATATTTTTCAGTCCTAATACCAGAGTAGATACAAGGGCTGAAATGTGTGAGCTATTACATATTGATAAAGAAGCATTGTCTGATAAATATCTGGGCTTCCTGCTCTTGTTGGGATTGACAGAAGTGACTGTTTTAAACACCTGCATGATAGAATAAGGAAAGTACTACTTGGTTGGAAAGAAAATTGCTTTCAATGGGAGGGAAGGAGATTTTACTGAAGGCTGTGGCTCAGGCTATACCAGTTTTTGCTATCGGTTTTTCTTTTGCCTAAAGGGGTGTGTAAGGATATTACAGATTCTATTGCTAAATTCTGGTGGGGGATACGGAGGACTCGAGGAAGATGCACTGGCAAGCTTGGTGGAAGCTATGCTTCCCGAAGAGTGATGGTGGCATGGGGTTAGGGATCTACAAAGTTTTAACCTTGCTATGCTATCCAAACAGGTGTGGAGACTAATTGATAATCCTGAGTCTCTTGTGCTCGTATTCTAAGGGCCAAATATTATCCACATGGTGATATATTACAAGCGGTTCGAAGAAGGGGGCATCCCTCACTTGGCAGAGCATAGTGGCTGGTATTACGACGTTCAGGAGAGGTTACATATGGAGAATAGGGAATGGTAATAAAGTAAATATATGGTCTGACCCTTGGATTCCTGCGAGTCCTACTCGGAGGGTCACGCAACAAAGGGGAACTAATGTCATCACGATGGTCCGAGACTTGATCGACGAGGGACGTGGTTGCTGGGACGAGGCATTGATAAGGTCTACCTTCAATCATATGGACGCACAAAGAATTCTTCAAATCCCCTTGCATCTAGATGCTTTCGATGACTTCATTGCTTGGCATCTCAATAGGAGGGGAACCTTCTCGGTTCGATCAGCATATTACTCAGAGTGGGCTAACAGGTATGGACGGTTTTCTACGAACCTAGCTACAATGGATGCTACGGTGGATCAAAGTGTTTGGGCCCAACTCTGGAAATTAAAGGTACCTAGCAAAATTCATATTTCTTTTGGAGGCTAATGAGGGGAATCGTCCCACTCAAATCGATCCTATTTAAGAGACACATTGGCGATTCGGAGGAGTGCCCTATCTGCCATCATGATACAGATGATACGATGCACTTTGTGCTCAATTGTACTATGGCGAAGGGCCTTTGGGAGAGGCTTGGTATTTATGATTTTATGCAAGATATTTCTACTAACATGAATTCGGCTGTTGGTTTCTTACAGAACATTCTTATGCATCAAACTAAGCAGCTTGCTATCTTGCCATCAGTTGGAATTCAGGAGGTGTTTGCTGTTGGGGTGTGGTACCTTTGGTGGGTCCGCCGTCAGATATGCCACGGTGAGAAACACCCAATAGCTAGCAGATGGCCTGCGGCGGTGCTCGGAATCACGAGGAATGCGTTGAGAGCCTCGAATAAAAATGCAGTAACCAATTCAGATTGGGTGAGACCGTTAGGAGGGGCTTCGAAGCTCAACGTGGACGCATCCTTCCACGCTGACACGGGTAATGGTGCCATTGGGGCTGTCATTCGAGATAATCGTGGCGGCTTCATAGCGGCGATGTCAAAAGTTATCCAAAATGCAGGGGATGCCACGACCATGGAAGCCTTGGCGATGTTGGAGGGCTGAGATTTGCAAACAATATGGACTACATGATATTGAACAGAAACTGATTCCTGGACGTTTGTAATGCATGTTCAGGTCAGGACAGCTGGTGGGACCCTTCTGCGGCTATTTATGCGTCGTGTATGGATGAGAAGACGAAGTTTAACTCTGTGAAGTTTTCCCATTGCCTTAGATCTGCTAATTCTGTTGCTCATGAGGTAGCTGCCTATAGTTTTAGCCATTTTTCAGATTTTCTTTGGGTAGATGATCCTCCAGACTTTGTGTTGGACAATCTACTCTCCGATGTAAGCATAATTTAACTCGTGGGGCAGCAAGTTTCTTACGCACTCTTTTCCTTCCAGGGTACCTAAGGGGACTGGAAGGTTTTTAATGAGGCGGCTTGCTTGCTTAATATAGTGTTTAAATTTCAAAAAAAAAAGATAGGATCGATCTAAAAAATGAAATAGTAGGAATTAACCACCGCACGTTTGGTTGTGCTAGAGACGGCCAAGTTTCCCGGATACCGTTTCGACTCCTAGCGCTTAGGCGATCGGGAGGCGGTTTTTAGGGTTCCAGTGGAATCGGCGGCGCTCGCGGGTGCTTCACCGGCGGGGCGGGCGGAGTTCTCTCAGCGGCGATAGCGGGTTCCCTCGCACGTAGTTCTCTCCTCTCCCTGCAGTTCTTGGGGGAGGAGCGATGGCCTCGAACGGGGCTCCCAACCAGGGAGGCTCGGGGACGGGAGCGAGGGGCAAGGAGACATGGGCACAAGAGGAATCGATCGAGGAATTGGTGGGGCGGATGAAGCTAACAGAGGCGGAATCCACGAAACTATTCATCGATGATCGGGCGGATGTCCAGGAGCATCCAGTGTGGGCATTGGCAGGCAAAATTCTGTGCTCGAAAACCATCAGTATCCAAACGATTGCGGATGTGCTTCGCCCGGCTTGGGGCAATCCAAAGGGACTGGCCTTTCGGGATGGGGGCCCTAATCTGTTCGTGGCGGAGCTGCCATCTGAGCAGGAACGAGATCGAGTTTAGGAGCGGTCGCCATGGAATCTGAACAAGCATGCGGTGGTGCTGGAAAATTTCCAACGAAGTCAGAGACCCTCGGAGCTGCGGTTTGACAGACTTCCGATTTGGATTCGTGTGATGAATCTTCCTTTCAATCTGCATGATGACTGGGGTGAACGTATTGCAAGCAATATAGGAGAATTCATCAGTATTGATAAGACCAACAAACGGAAAGTGAGTGGACAATTCTTGCGGGCTCGCGTTTCAATTGATGTGAACAAACCTTTGCAAAGGTGGATAGCTATAGATTCGACGCTGCGCGAGGCCTGTGACTGGTATGACATCATGTTTGAACAACTACCCTACTTCTGCTTCTCCTGTGGACGGCTGGGCCACTGGATCTTATGTGTCCAGAACCTGGAGAGAGGGATGAGAGGGGCCGACTTCCATACTGGCCAAGCTTAAGAGCACCTGATGATAGAAAGAAGAAAGTAGAGCCAAACTCATGGGGGAATTTTTCTGGTGGTGGTACCTCATATTATCAAGCGAGTGCTCTGGGAAAACAAAACAGCAACATGTCGGGAGCAACTAACGATCAGCAGGATGAGGACCATGAGCATCATGTTCCTATACCGCCTCAAGGTGGGGGAAGGGGACGCGGACGAGCAGGGAACCGAGGTGGGAGATTTGCCAATGCTAGGGGAAACATGCAGACATACCGAAAATTAGCTGTTGATGCTGCCTCTGAACATATGGAGACAGATAGGACTTTGGCGGTTTTTGACCCAAAGCTGGTGGGAGTTAAACGCGATGATAGACCCGACAAGGGGGACGTATCTCCAGCACCTTCTCCGGACCCCAAGAAAACTCGAGTGTCATGCGAACAAATGGAGACTACTTCTGAACTTTTGGCGGAGACTGCAGGTCAGTCCCGCCGGGCTCAATGAGTTGTTTATCGGCGAACTGTCGTGGGCTTGGGAACCCGGGGACAGTTCGGGAGCTTCGCAATCTTGTGAGGCAGGAAGGGCCCACACTGCTCTTTGTGTTGGAGACAAAGATCAGTAAGAAGAGGACCGAGAAGTTGTGTAATTCTTTGGGCTTCTCGGGATGTTTTGTTGTGAGTAGTGCTGGCCTCAGTGGAGGAATTGGTCTGTTTTGGAAATCCGATGTGATTGTCGATCTGAAAAGCTTCAATTCCAACCATATTGATGTGGTGGTGCAACCGCGAGCAGGAGGTATGAAGTGGAGATTTACTGGTTTCTATGGAGAACCACGGAGGGAAAACCATCAGGTTAGCTGGACCTTGCTGCGACGTCTCGCGACCGCGTTATCTTACCCATGGCTATGTATGGGTGATTTCAACGAGACGCTAGTTAGCTCTGAACATTTTGGTGCTCATACCCGCCCAGAAGCACAGATGAGGGCTTTTCGGGAGTGTGTGGAGGACTGTGGCTTGATAGATGTTGGATGGATGGGGTTGCCGTTCACATGGGATAACAAACAGGCGGATTCAGCGAATGTGAAGGCGAGACTAGATCGTGCATTCGGCAATGAGGCCCTATTTGAATCATTTAAGGTGGACCGAGTGCGACATGTGGACTTTGTTGCGTCAGATCACTGTTTGTTGGCAATGCGGTTACGGGGCCTAGACGAACAGAGGAACACGCATACGAATCGAAGTTTTCGGTATGAAAATGCATGACAGACCATTGGAGAGTACGACAAGAAGATCGCTGAGTTATGGAGAAATAATTGTAAATCAGGTGGCTTGAGGGGAGTTTCTTCTACTCTAAATGATATGCAACAGGAGTTAGCAAGCTGGGGGCATTCGGAACTGGGAAATTTTAAAAACAAACTAGCGTTGCTTCGAAAATAGCTACCAATTGTTAGAAGGAACTCGATTGGCTACGGTCCGTCTTCAGAGGAGACGACTATTATGGGTAGAATTAATCGAGTACTGCTTCAGGAGGAGATTTGGATCAAACAGAGGTCGCGTGTTCAGTGGCTCAAAGAGGGGGACAAAAACTCGGCTTTTTTCCATGCGCGGGTGGCCCAGAGGAAACGGATAAATAAGATCACGAGTCTGCAAAGAATGGATGGTTCTATTTGTGATACAATGGAGGATATACACGCAGAAATTCAGAGCTTCTATCAGACCTTGTATCTCTCCCAGGGTGATCCTAATATGGTGGCATGCCTACACTTCGTGGAGGAAAAAATCTCGCAGCCGATGCGCGAAGAGATGGACAAAGTTTTTACGGAGGAAGAGGTACGCCGAGCTCTTTTTCAGATGCACCCGTCGAAGGCACCGGGGGTTGATGGCTATACGGCCGGATTCTTCCAACGGCATTGGGAGCTTGTGCGTGAGAAAATTGTTCCAGCAGTTATGGAATTTGTCAACGGGGGGGGGGGGGGGAACTACCCGATGAACTCAATGATACTTCCATTGTTCTTATCCCCAAGGTACCACAACCAACCTCAATTTCTCAGTATCGCCCTATTTCTTTGTGTTAATGTTTTGTACAAGATTTGTACCAAGATGATTGCTATCAGATTGAGGCCGGTTCTGGAGGAGACAATTAGCCAAGAGCAAAGCGCGTTCATTCCGGGAAGATTAATAACGGACAATGCTCTTGTGGCTTTTGAAAGTATTCATACCATGAAAAGAAGGAGAGCCAAGAAGGGAGCGTGTGCTGTCAAACTTGACATGATGAAGGCGTATGATCGAGTGGAGTGGCAGTTCCTGGAAGCCATTATGCTAAAACTGGGGTTCTCGGATACTATGGTGCGGTTGATTATGAAGTGTGTTACATCGACAAAATTCTCAGTTAAAGTTAACGGTGATCTTCTGCCAAGATTTATACCATCTCGAGGGCTACGTCAAGGGGATCCTATCTCCCCATGTCTATTTCTTATGTGTGGAGAGGGTCTGTCAGCCTTGTTGAATAACTTCACAATGGGCTACGTTGATCAGGGGATTCGGGTGTGTAACAGAGCCCCTTGGATCACGCATTTTCTATTCGCAGACGATAGTCTGATTTTCATTGAAGCGTCACCGAGGGGGGCAGCAAGACTCAATGTTATTCTAAATATGTATCATGAGGCATCGGGGTAGCTAGTCAATAGGGAGAAGAGCTCGATTTATTTCCGCCCGAGCTGTCCAGATGAGGTCCGAACAGCGGTGAAGGGTGAGCTGGATATCCAAGTGGAAGCGTTTAGCGAGAAGTACCTCGGCCTGCCAACAACGGTTGGTAGAGTGATCGGAGAAGTATTTGAATATATTTCAGAGAGGATCCGTAGCAAGCTCAATGGGAGGTCTGAAAAGAATCTCTCCTATGAGGCAAAGGAAGTGATGATTAAGTCAATCATCCAAGCAATTCCGACATATAGTATGGCATGTTTTCAACTTGGAAAAGGAACTTCTCAAAAATTGACAGCGTTAATGGCTAAATTCTGGTGGAGTGGCTCTCTGGATAAACGATCCATGCACTGGTTGTCCTGGGATAAAATTGCGAAACCAAAAGGCTGGGGTGGCATGGGCTTCCGAGAGATGAATCTGTTTAATTTGGCACTACTTGGCAAGCAAGGATGGCGGCTAATCTCTAATCCGCAATCGCTGTGTGCGCAGGTGATGAGGGGAAGATACTATCCTAATGGCGAGTTCATGACAGCAGGTGTACCACGTACGGCATCGAAAATATGGCGCTCTATAGTTGCTGGTAGAGAGGCGCTGCAGGTGGGTCTGATCAAGCGGATCGGAGGAGGGGCGTCTATTTCCATCTGGAGGGACCCCTGGATTCCCGGATCACGCACGATGATGCCGATGGGTCGACGTGTGGCTACCGACAAGGAGATGGTAAGCGAATTGTTTTCTCCAGGCACACACCAATGGAACAAACCACTCATTCGGGAGTTATTCTTCGCACCGGATGCGGAGAGGATCCTCCAAATTCCACTTCGACATTCCGATGGAGAAGATGAAGTTGCTTTGGCTGTCGAGGTGAGGGGAGTCTACTCAGTCCGATCGGCGTATCGAGGACTGGTCGGGGAGAGAGAACTACAAGAGGAAATACAGGGAGGTGGAGCGGCCACTTCTGCTGTGCGCGATGAGCTCAAGTGGAAGAGGTTATGGAAGCTGGATGTCCAACCGAGGGTACGAGTATTTTGGTGGAGGGTTCTCAATGGCATTTTGCCGGATTACGCAACCCTCTCCAGGCGGCATGTCAAAGAACAAAGTATCTGCCCGGTGTGTCAAGCAGCATCAGAAACATTACTGCATGCCCTAGTGGAGTGCTCTCACGTGCAGCTCTTCTGGACGGCGGCCAAAGATGTTTTCAACCTCAAGCTACCACGGTTACATCCGTTTACGTGGGCGGATGATATTTTATGCGAAGTTTCCTTTGGGGAGCTCGACAGAGGGATGGTGATCTCGATCATGGCACAGGTGTGGGATTCCAGAAACAAGTGGGCTCACGATGATCAAGGATACAATCCGAAAGCTACGGTCAGTGTGGTTGCCGAGACTATTGCGCTCTTGCATAGTCTGAGGAAGACGAAACGGAAATATCAACGTATGGCGAGCACGTGGCAGACCCCTCTGGAGGGTTTTGTGAAAGTGAATTCAGACGGAGCGATTCGACAAGAGGATGGTATAGCAGCGAGTGGAGGTGTTCCGAGAGACTGCGACGGTTTTAGGAGTGCTTGGTGTTGGCTTTACCATGGCATCAAGGATCCTTTGACGATTGAGGCCTTAGCAATGCGAGATGCGGTCCTGGAGGCGACTAAGAAGTATTACGACAAGGTGATTGCGGAGACTGACAGTTTAGTGCTATCTGATCTTTGGAAGGATAGAGGTAATCAGCGTGCTACGATTTCCCCTATTATTAGGGAAATTGAGGAGTTGAGTGCGAGGTTTAGTTTCTTTGATCTTGTGCATGTTCGAAGGACAGCAAATGCCGCAGCTCATGAGTGTGCAAAATATGCAGTCGCCCACGGTGCTTCAGCGGTCTGGGTGAACGAGAGTCCCTCTTTTCTCTCTTATAGCCTGATGGCTGATTGTAACGTAGCTTATCCGGTTAACATCCAACCTGGATGATGTAATTGTGCCTAACGCTTATAGCAGCAAGTTCTCAGACGCGCTCTTTTCCTTACAGGGTACCGAAAGGGACTGTAAGGTTTTTAATGAGGCGGGATTGCTAGCTAAATATATGATGAGTTGATTTCAAAAAAAAGAAACGGCCAATCCCGATGGTCGTTAAAACTAATGACGTAAGTGATTCGACCCCGTGGAGACCCAACCGGGTATTTAACGACCAAAACTTTTTAGACAATTGTCGTTAATGCTATGTTTTTTAGTAGCTCCTGTCCCTAGCTTCCTCTCAGATTCTGCTTAATTGGGTGCGACACAGACGAGGGTTAGGACAGGGGGACCATTTGTCCCATATGCTCTTTATCATTGCCATGGAGCCCCTGCACTTGCTTTTCAAGAGAGCCAGGCTGGCAGTGATTCTTTCTCAGGTAGCCCCTTGGGCGGCTAAGATGCTAGTAAGCATGTATGCCGATGATCTCGCTCTTTTTGTCAACCCTACTTGCAGAGATTTGTTGGCTGATGCGAATATCCTGAAGACCTTCCAGTTGGCCTCCGGCCTTACCATAAACCTGAGTAAATGTGTTGCCCACCCAATTAGATATGAGGATATTGATCTAAGGATTGTGCTGCGAGGATTTGATTGTCCTACTAGTGTCTTCCCGTGTCGGTATCTTGGTCTCGCATTGGCATTCAGAAAACCTCGCCGTGTTGAAGTGCAACCGATAGTGGACAAACTTGCGGGAAAAGCGAGAGGATGGATGGAAAGTTGTTGACAAAGCCTAGGCGCCCTGCTCTTCTCAACTCTGCTCTTACTTCTGCCACCACTTAGTTCCTAATGACGTTCCCCGCCAAGCCTTGGATGATGAAGAAGCTCGACTGAATTAGGAGAAACTTCTTTTGGGGTATCAAGGAAGGATCATTAGGAGGAGGCAAGTGTATGGTAAGCTGGAAGAAGATTTGTTGCCCAAAATCTGCAGGCGGGTTAGGAATTAAAGAGCTAATGGCTTTTGGGAGGGCTCTTCGGTTGAGATGGATCTGGTTCAGTTTAGGAGAGGAAGACCGACATTGGCTGGGATCTGATGTCCCATGTGACAGCGTGGACTTTGGCCACTTTGCGGCTTGTACCCAAGTTTCCATTGGAGATGGCCGCATATGCAAATTCTGGTTAGATAGTTGGTTGGATGTTATCTGTGATGCCCCGAGATCGGGCACTATGCAGATTTCGGCTTTTCCACCCAAATCCGCCAAATAACCGATTTCAGGTTGCCACTTGTGATAACATTACAACTGTTCACGAATATTCCGCAACAACAACATAAAAGATATATACAAGACGACTCAAAACGAGTCAGGGATACAACTGATACAATACAAAGATCCAAATAACAGCGGAAGAAAGAACATAGTGTCCGACTACGGACAAGATACAAATTGGACTAAGAGTCCTGAAGATAACCGATGGCGTCCAATCCCTGCCTAGGACAAGCCGGAGGGATTCCCAAGCTAACGTCGTCAGACATTAAACCTGTTGACTGCAATGTGGAATATGCAGCCACGAAATGGATTCGTGGGTCAGTACTGTTAAGTACTGGCAAGTGGATAAACCATACTCACAAGATACCAGCGTAACCAATCATCACAAGATACAAATACTTTGGGTACAACGGAAGGAAGGGGTTATTGCAAAGAAGCGGTAGCGGGCAGCACTAACAAACTAAAGAGACACGCTACAACTTCCGGCTAATAGAAAGGGATAAGAGCGCGTATCAGAACCATCTACAACTACTCACCAAACAATACCCATCCAGTGTTACCACCTACTAAGGAAGCAACCCCAAGGAAACTCACACTGTTGATTAAGGTGACATTCATTTTTTTGGTGAAGGTAATACTATATTACTAGTCAAGTTATTATCATTAGGTGTAAGTTGTCTAAGTACTTGTTAGCCAGCACTTTCACCAAGTCGTCACATAACCGCGGACAACACGGCTTATCGAGAAGATTTATCCCTGCAGGGGGTGCTCCAGTACCCGTACACACTCAAGCCACCAACTAAAACTCAGGTTGGCTCGACACGACACAAACCGTCTCTACAACCCATTCTAGGAGCCACGTAGCTATAAGGTCCCAGCCACGCAGCCGAATACTCAGCGCAAGTGTGCAAAACTCCCGCAGGACGCAACACCCCGACAATACAGGCCTCGCCCTATATGAATCATCATCATCATAACCATCATAATCCTCATCAACCATGGGGGCGCCTCCCATTATGCATATGCGCAAATGGAACGCCCGAACTAAGTGTGGCTCTTCGGACAAGCTGCAAATCAGGTCTAAGTCGAGGGGGTCCCATACTACCTCCCGGATGCGGTGAGCACGCTCATCATGGATCAATGGACAAGACCCTTTTCCTAGTTTCGACACCAGCAGGCTCCAAAACCACGCCGGGCCTCCTGCCGGTGCCTTATCATCAAATTATTATTACCCCAAACGTTAACATGTTGTTGATTAAATTGAAACCTAACTATCAACTAAACATGTGATATGAAAAAGGGCAACAAGACTTGAGCGCAAACAACACTAAGCATGCAACTACGACACGAGGGCCAACAAGGTAAACAAGCAACAGTTGATAGGAAGTGGAAGGAAGGCTATATCATGGCTGCAAGGTAAACATATGATAGGATCGAGACACAAGCATCGAATCATAAGGCTAGCAGATTAGACAACGGAAAGAATCGGTAACAAGTGAGGAAAGGCAACATAGGTAGCAAGTGAGTATACTTGCCTGAGATCCAGCAAGTAGAGGTACATCCGTAGATCTTGTCGGTGCTCACATCATCTCAACGTCCTATCCGCGAAGAAGCAAAAGCTAAAAGAAACACCGGATGCAACAATTACTTCTACGGCAAAAGATCCAGCATGTTCCTATTTTATATGCATGACATGGCAAGATGCAACACAGGATGCAACATAAGCAATTTAATCCGGGCACCGGAAGCCGGACAAATAAGTATTGGTTCAAGTTGTTTATCTAACCATCAATATTAAGTGTTGATTAACAGGTTTAAACAAGGTAGAGGTGATCTATTCAATATTAAATAGAATAGGGCATGATTTGAATTTAATCCCCCAACACATTCCATGTTTAAATATTAGGTGACATGCATAACACAGGCTAAAATGCACAATACAAGATGCAAACATGAGCATGGGTGACAAATTAATATTCCTTGCACTTTTCTGGTTGGAAAACATATTTTACATGTTGGAATTGGATTTGAATTGCCCAAGTTATGAATTTTGCAATTTAAAAGGTTTAATTAAAGCATTGAATTATTGCACCACTTTTAATTAGGAAAAATAGTAAACAAAATGTATTGCAAAGGTTGAAAACATGTATAAAATGTTTCAATGAACAGTTTGAGCTATTAAACATAATTTTTTGGATCATTATTGAATTTATTATGCATTTTTCCATAAGCATTTTTATTCTGCCCCTTTTAGTAAACAGAGAGAAAAATGTTCAAATTTAATTCAATTGTGACCAAATAAAATACCACTGTGTAGAGTTTGTTAAGACAAAATTTTAGAGCCCAAGTTTGCTCAATTTGGGTGAACAGAACTCAAGTTATGGATTTCCAAAGTTTCAAATTTTAATAGCATTTTCTGTATTTAATTATTTAGTGCACAATTTATTACAGAAACATGTTGCAACTTTGACATTAACAGAAAGTGCTCCTCACTGTGAGTTTGTAGAAATTTGAATCACCAAAATTGGAGCATGTATGAATATTTGGTGGAATTTACAAGTTAAGATTTGAAACTGCAATTCTGTTTTCTTTTTCAGAACAAAATTTCAGAAAGAAAAAAAGTGGAAAAAAGGTGGGTTTTATTCCGTGCGGGGGAGGGATCGAACTCGGGACTCCAGGGAGTGCGGATCGGTGCGCAGCCACTGGGCTGTTGAACGGTTCGGTGATAGGATACGAAACTGACTGAATAAGAGGCAAAACAGCGGCGCGTTAACTGAACTTTGGATCGACACAATGTCGTTCTTCAGGTTACGCGACAGAAACGAACCTGCAGCAGCGCTGAGCGATTGGCTCGCGCGATCTGGAGGGCGACGTGCAGGGGCAGGATGCAGTGGGTGTGTTGAAGTGCTCTGGGGTGCGTGGGGGTGTGTGATCGTGCTGCGGCTGTGGAGGAGCGTGCACCAACACAAAAAGGGGCTCGAACCTGACCTCACGACCTTCTCGTTCATGGCGGACGGAAACAGAGAAGATGGCATCGACGTCCACGGCAAGAGAACAAGACAGGAAAGAGTGGGAATTGGACGGGGTGCTCACCGGGAGGGGCTTGGAGGAGTCCTGGATGCCGGCGTGGACGAACGGCGGTGAATTCCGCGGTTGACGAACTCGATGTTGAGGAATAAAAACGCGAAATCCTCCTGGTTCCGGTCGTTCCAACAGGCTCCATTCGGCGAGGACGGCGAGGAAGATGATGCACATCTACTAGAACAGTCGGCCATGTCTGTGGTGATCTCCATTTGCGGGGCACCGGTGAGATGTTCTGATGATCTCTCTCGGGTTTCAGAAGTTTCAGAAAAGACAGGGACAGAGGAGGGTGGAGGGTTTGTGGCGGCGGCACGAGAGGAAAGAGGAGGGAGAGGCTAGGGTTCTTGGGGCGCTTCCGGGGTAGATAAGGAGGGGGA
This sequence comes from Alopecurus myosuroides, assembly GCA_028641055.1. Lineage (NCBI taxonomy): Eukaryota > Viridiplantae > Streptophyta > Magnoliopsida > Poales > Poaceae > Alopecurus > Alopecurus myosuroides. The sequence continues at coordinate 6,876 of JAPCYS010002793.1, read as the reverse complement.
GTTGGTGGAGGAGGGGACCATGGTGATGTGGTGGTGGTGGTTTTGTGGTGGAGGGGGAAAGCGACAGCTGCAGGTTGCTCTCCCTCGTGCCTGTTCGTACGGAGGAGAAGAAGGTGGGTTGGTTTGGCTTGCTGGGCTAGGCCTAGCGAGGCAGCCCCAAAACATTTTTCTTTCTTCTTTTGTTTATACATTTTTCAGAAAAAAACAGGAGAAGTGGTTTAGAAAACAGAGTTTTAACCATTTAGAATATTGTAGAAAATAATTTTTATGAATGCCATGTGATATGATGCATGAAGCATGATGATGCACAAAAGAACAACAAACAAAAACTAATTGGGGAAATCCCCGGGCGTTACAGACGACACCACTAACAAGGGATTGCGCCCTCGCGATCCGCACAAGGCAAGGGGAAGAGAGGTGTCAACTACGGAGTCTTCGTGCTGCGGTTGATTTCCCGGGTCAGTGGGCGGATCTCTTCTTCTCGACGCCACTAAAAAAAGTTTCTCGACACCACTGACAAGGGAATCTTGCTCGGGTTGATGACGATCTTCTCCCACCAGGAATCTTCCGATGATCGAATCTATTAGGTTAAAGGCTCAGAAAACGTCCACCTACGTAGGATCGTAAAACTTTGAAAGATAGATAAGAGAAGAGACTCCAAAACAAATGAGATAGAAGGAGAAGTAGAATAGAGATAAGGAGAAAACAAGAATCCTATTGAGATGTTTCCAAAATAGTTTAGCAGAAATAGTTTTTGACACTCTAGAAACAACGACCGTTAGCGAGGTTATCCTACAGGCTTTGCGGACCCATTGCTTCGATAACCATTCGTATCGAAACAACATTGGGAATCGGAACCATGATCTGATACCATTTGTGACGCCCCGAGATCGGGCACTATGCAGATTTCGGCTTTTCCACCCAAATCCGCATAATAACCGATTTCAGGTTGCCACTTGTGATAACATTACAACAGTTCACGAATATTCCGCAACAACAACAGAAAAGATATATACAAGACGACTCAAAACGTGTCAGGGATACAACTGATACAATACAAAGATCCAAATAACAGCGGAAGAAACAACATAGTGTCTGACTACGGACAAGATACAAATTGGACTAAGAGTCCTGAAGATAACCGATGGCGTCCAATCCCTGCCCAGGCCAAGCCGGAGGGATTCCCAAGCTAACGTCGTCAGACTTCAAACCTGTTGACTGCAATGTGGAATATGTAGCCACGAAATGGATTCGTGGGTCAGTACTGTTAAGTACTGGCAAGTGGATAAACCATACTCACAAGATACCAGCGTAACCAATCATCACAAGATACAAATACTTTGGGTACAACGGAAGGAAGGGGTTATTGCAAAGAAGCGGTAGCGGGCAGCACTAACAAACTAAAGAGACACACTACAACTTCCGGCTAATAGAAATGGATAAGAGCGCGTATCAGAACCAACTACAACTACTCACCAAACAATACCCATCCAGTGTTACCCCCTACTAAGGAAGCAACCCCAAGGAAACTCACACTGTTAATTAAGGTGACATTCATTTTTTTGGTGAAGGTAATACTATATTACTAGTCAAGTTATTATCATTAGGTGTAAGTTGTCTGAGTACTTGTTAGCCAGCACTTTCACCACGTCGTCACATAACCACGGACAACACGGCTTCTCGAGAAGATTTATCCTTGCAGGGGGTGCTCCAGTACCCGTACACACTCAAGCCACCAACTAAAACTCAGGTTGGCTCGACACGACCCAAACCGTCTCTACAACCCATCCTAGGATCCACGGAGCTATAAGGTCCCAGCCACACAGCCGAATACTCAGCGCAAGTGTGCAAAACTCCTGCAGGACGCAACACCCCGGCAATACAGGCCTCGCCCTATATGCATCATCATCATAACCATCATAATCCTCATCAATCATGGGGGCGCCTCCCATTATGCATATGCGCAAATGGAACGCCCGAACTAAGTGTGGCTCTTCGGACAAGCTGCAAATCAGGTCTAAGTCGAGGGGGGTCCCATACTACCTCCCGGATGCGGTGAGCACGCTCATCATGGATCAATGGACAAGACCCTATTCGTAGTTTCGACACCAGCAGGCTCCAAAACCACGCCGGGCCTCCTGCCGGTGCCTTATCATCAAATTATTATTACCCCAAACGTTAACATGTTGTTGATTAAATTGAAACCTAACTATCAACTAAACAGGTGATATGAAAAAGGGCAACAAGACTTGAGCGCAAACAACACTAAGCATGCAACTACGACACGAGGGCCAACAAGGTAAACAAGCAACAATTGATTGGAAGTGGAAGGAAAGGCTATATCATGGCTGCAAGGTAAACATATGATAGGATCGAGACACAAGCATCGAATCATAAGGCTAGCAGATTAGACAACGGAAAGAATCGGTAACAAGTGAGGAAAGGCAACATAGGTAGCAAGTGAGTATACTTGCCTGAGATCCAGCAAGTAGAGGTACATCCGTAGATCTTGTCGGTGCTCACATCATCTCAACGTCCTATCCGCGAAGAAGCAAAAGCTAAAAGAAACACCGGATGCAACAATTACTTCTACGGCAAAAGATCCAGCATGTTCCTATTTTATATGCATGACATGGCAAGATGCAACACAGGATGCAACATAAGCAATTTAATCCGGGCACCGGAAGCCGGACAAATAAGTATTGGTTCAAGTTGTTTATCTAACCATCAATATTAAGTGTTGATTAACAGGTTTAAACAAGGTAGAGGTGATCTATTCAATATTAAATAGAATAGGGCATGATTTGAATTTAATCCCCCAACACATTCCATGTTTAAATATTAGGTGACATGCATAACACAGGCTAAAATGCACAATACAAGATGCAAACATGAGCATGGGTGACAAATTAATATTCCTTGCACTTTTCTGGTTGGAAAACATATTTTACATGTTGGAATTGGATTTGAATTGCCCAAGTTATGAATTTTGCAATTTAAAAGGTTTAATTAAAGCATTGAATTATCGCACCACTTTTAATTAGGAAAAACAGTAAAAAAAAATGTATTGAAAAGGTTGAAAACATGTATAAAATGTTTCAATGGACAGTTTGAGCTATTAAACATAATTTTTGGATCATTATTGAATTTATTATGCATTTTTCCATAAGCATTTTTATTCTGCCCCTTTTAGTAAACAGAGGGAAACATGTTCAAATTTAATTCAATTGTGACCAAATAAAATACCGCTGTGTAGAGTTTGTTAAGACAAAATTTTAGAGCCCAAGTTTGCTCAATTTGGGTGAACAGAACTCAAGTTATGAATTTCCAAAGTTTCAAATTTTAATAGCCTTTTCTGTATTTAATTATTTAGTGGAAAATTTATTACACAAACATGTTGCAACTTTGACATTAACAGAAAGTGCTCCTCACTGTGAGTTTGTAGAAATTTGAATCACCAAAATTGGAGCATGTATGAATATTTGGTGGAATTACAAGTTAAGATTTGAAACTGCAATTCTGTTTTTTTTTCAGAACAAAATTTCAGAAAGAAAAAAAGTGGAAAAAAGCTGGGTTTTATTCCGTGCAGGGGAGGGATCGAACTCGGGAATCCAGGGAGTGCGGATCGGTGCGCAGCCACTGGGCTGTTGAACGGTTCGGTGATAGGGTACGAAACTGACTGAATAAGAGGCAAAACAGCGGCGCGTTAACTGAACTTTGGATCGACACGATGTCGTTCTTTAGGTTACGTGACAGAAACGAACCTGCAGCAGCGCTGAGCGATTGGCTCGCGCGATCTGGAGGGCGACGTGCAGGGGCAGGATGCAGTGGGTGCGTGGAAGTGCTCCGGGGTGCGTGGGGGTGTGTGATCGTGCTGCGGCTGTGGAGGAGCGTGCACCAACACAAAAAGGGGCACGAACCTGACCTCGCGGCCTTCTCGTTCATGGCGGACGGAAACATAGAAGATGGCATCGACGTCCACGGCAAGAGAACAAGACAGGAAAGAGTGGGAATTGGACGGGGTGCTCACCGGGAGGGGCTTGGAGGAGTCCTGGATGCCGGCGTGGACGAACGGCGGTGAATTCCGCGGTTGACGAACTCGATGTTGAGGAAGAAGAACGCTAAATCCTCCTGGTTCCGGTCGTTCCAGCAGGCTCCATTCGGCGAGGATGGCGAGGAAGATGATGCACATCTACTAGAACAGTCGGCCAGGTCTGTGGTAATCTCCATTTGCGGGTCACCGGTGAGATGTTCTGATGATCTCTCTCGGGTTTCAGAAGTTTCAGAAAAGACAGGGACAGAGGAGGGTGGAGGGTTTGTGGCAGCGGCACGATAGGAACGAGGAGGGAGAGGCTAGGGTTCTTGGGGCGCTTCCGGGGTAGATAAGGAGGGGGAGTTGGTGGAAGAGGGGACCATGGTGATGTGGTGGTGGTGGTTTTGTGGTGGAGGGGGAAAGCGACAGTTCCAGGTTGCTCTCCCTCGTGCCTGTTCGTACGGAGGAGAAGAAGGTGGGTTGGTTTGGCTTGCTGGGCTGGGCCTAGCGAGGCAGCCCCAAAACATTTTTCTTTCTTCTTTTGTTTATACATTTTTCAGAAAAAAACAGGAGAAGTGGTTTAGAAAACAGAGTTTTAACCATTTAGAATATTGTAGAAAATAATTTTTATGAATGCCATGTGATATGATGCATGAAGCATGATGATGCACAAAAGAACAACAAACAAAAACTAATTGGGGAAATCCCCGGGCGTTACATTATCGCCCCTAAGGACCTTGCTCCCTCCTTATTCAAGCTGGCAAGACGCAATAAACTAGGGGTTAAAGAGGCCCTCTCTAACAATCCATGGATGAAGGGGCTAATGAGGATGAATTCCGCCGAGTAGCTTGATCAGTTCTTTGCTCTCTGGAGTAAACTACAATATGTGGTTTTGAAGGATGCCCCTGATGAGATGAAATGGTCCCTTATTAAATATGGTGTTTATTCACTAAAATCGGCGTATGATTTTCAGTTCCTTACTAGAATACCTCAGCCGATGCTCAATCAAGTTTGGAAGACTAAAGCTGAACCAAAGATCAAATTTCACCGTTGGTTGCTTTTGCAAGAGAGATTGTGGACAAGAGATAGGTTACAAAAGAGATCAGATCAGATCCGCTCTTTTCTAGTAAACCTGTGACTCGAACGGGGCATAATAGCATTCCAGATTATCCATGTCATGTGTGAAAATGTTGCAGATCTCTTCCTCTTCTTCTTCATTGGACGGCATCTGAATAAAAATAATCAAGAAGAAGAGGGAGAGATCTGCAATGTTTCCACACTTATATGGCTAATCTGGGATGCTACATATGTTATGTCCCGTTCGAGTCGCAACTTTTCTCGGCAAGACTTGATCTGATCTGCTAGTCATACTCCTTACTAAAGTGTACGGTTGTGATGATTGTTTAGTGGAATATTATTTTTTTCAAGAGAATTTATAACTTACTAAAGTATTTTATCTTCCATATGTATTAGTTGAGCTATGGACGACAGAGAGGGTGAAGAACATGTTATTGCAATAATAGAAGAAAGTACACTCCTCGGTGGACCCAATGACAGTGGAGGTGATCAAGACGATGGCTCACAGTACCTGAATGAATCAGGTCAGGGAATGCAGGAAGACGAGCACTTGCAAGGAACAGAAGCGGAACCGGAGAAAACCAGTGATGAACAAGCCTTAGTGAAGGCTGCATCGACATCGTCTAGCAAGAGGTCGAAACGAGGCCCGGCTCAAGAGATGAGCTCGAAAGTGCATCTGGTAATCGATCAAGTCTATCGATCCAGCAAACCTTCTTGGCACATCAAGACATCAACTAAGTTTACAAGCCAATGTGGAGTTATTGTTAGGGACATGATCCCAATAAGTATTCATGAATGGAATGAGCCAGCAAAGGACGAAGACGATCCTGACCGTCTGGCAGTTTCTTTTGTCGCAGACGGGTCCAAACAACTCATGTTCGAAAAGCTGATGAGCCATTTCAGTCTTCCAAAATATGAAGACGAGAAGACACAGAAGAAAATGCATGGCGCAGTGATGCACTGGGATCTGAAGAAGATGGCCGAGGCTTTCAATGGTTACAAGAAAAGATTATGGAAGGAATATAAGAAGAAAAAAGAAGTCCCAAAATTCGAGGGCCGCTTGAGAAGCAGAAGACACACTGGCCAGCATTTCTGGCGTACAAGGAGTCAGAAAAGGTTAAGCAGAGGTCAGCCAAGAATGCGGCAAATGCCAAGAGGAAGGTATATCACCATAAGATGGGTTCAGGTGGCTACAGAGTTGAAGTGCCTAAGTTTGACAAACTGGAGGCAGAGCTGCGAGAGAAGAGGGTCATTCCAGGTACTCAGGATTTTCCGCGGTGGTCAAGGAATTGCTTGCTTGGGCATGGGGCGACGTTTGACGAAGAAGGGCACCTCATTATGACTGAAAAAATAAAGGTCCCCTTTTTGGCACTTGAGAAAGTGTTCAAAGAGGTTAAAGAGGGAGAGTTCAAGCCAGATCGAGAGAATGCCGAGCTTACAAAGGACCTAGGAAATAAAGAACATGGCGGCTGGACAAGAGACAAAGGATGATATCCGTGGTGCTTTGGCTTCAAGCCAGAAGATTTTCTCTTTTCATATAGAAGCCGAGAGAGAGGAAAGATACAGAAGGATGTAGCGGTCGTAGAAAAGGTTGGTGATTGGAAGCCGTAGTGATGAAGCAGCAACTACATATTAATGAGCTTACTGGCCGGCCCTCCCAGACGCAAGACACTACATTCAGAACCATCTCAACACCGCAGCAGCGTGGCTTCAACGAAGGTACCGGCTTCTGCTGCAGTTATGCTTGTTGATGCCCCTCCACAGAC